>PVJX010001516.1:0-159177 GCA_004027295.1 Dolichotis patagonum
GGGGTTCAGCCACGATGCAGCACCAGCAGGCTGCAAGGAGGTTCCTCTCTACTCTGGAGGCAGCGGGAGCCTGGCAGGCTATGGGGGGCAGGTGCTTCCCGGGGCGTCCGGCAGCACAGGGGGAGCAGCCGCAGTGCGGATCCTGTGAGCAGGAGCCCCAGATGGGGGCTGCAGCCTGCGTGGTTTCAGTCGCGCCTGAGCAGTGCTGGGATAGGAAGCAGAGGTGGGAGTGGGCAGGGTGAGAGGAAGCCTGCGAAGGGCTGACCAGGGCAGGTACCGACCGCTGCCCCTTGAACGGATCCCAGGGAGTAGAAACATTTATTGTCCTAGCTTTACGACAAGGAATCTGAGGCATGGTGGGATCAGTGCCCTGGCAGTGGCCCGAGCCCTCACCTACCCCCCCCCGAACCCCAGGAGCTCGTTAACCTCAGGTGTCCGGGGACCTGGGGGAGGTGCGTCTTCCTGGGCCCTCCCACCACACACTGGGAACACAGGATTCTACCCTGTGTCGCTGGTCACTGTCTCCTCTCAGCCTCCTTGAGAAGTCAGTGTTATTACTACTCCGAGGTCCCCTGCCACAAACCCTGCGTCCACTCCCATGGCCCTGGCACTGGCACCTGCGGCTAAGGCAGAGCCACCTCAGGCCTGTGCTATTATCTGGCAGGAGGCACAGGGGCCCCTGATAGCGTGGCCGGCTGGCCAGGAGATAATCACAACCAGATTCCAGCCGGTGATGTGTTACAACCCCACGGCCAGGGCAGCCCGCGGGGTCTGAAGGGGCAGAGGCAGGGAAGGAGGGACGGAAGGGGACACTGGGGCCACCTCCAGAATGGCCAGCGGTGGGCTGGTCCAGTGCCTTCCCTTGCAGGTCCCCGGGCATCGGTGAGAACCACAGTTAGGGGGACCGAGTGCAGAGCTCGGAGGAGACGAGCAGGGCGGCGGGCAGGTCAGAGTCAGGGGCCTCCCCGTGAGATGCCTTTGAGCCCAGGCTGAGGAGGGGGTGGACAGCAAACAGGTTAGGGCAGGGGACATGGCACGTGAGGTGGGCCACGTGCGGAATGTAGAAATCCGCCATGGAGGAGGACGGAAAGCGAGGCAGAGCCGTGAGGCTGGGGTCAGAGCAGATGGCCGGGCCCTCAGGCTGAGCTGGGTTTTAGCTGCGGGCCCTGGGAGCCATAAAAGGCTTGAGGCAGAGCCCAGGGCCGACAGGAGCAGAGCGGAGCCCAGGGCTGGCTCGACTCCGTGCCGTGCCGCTGGCCTGGAGGGCTCTGAGAAACCTGCAGCTCTGGCCGCCCAGGCCTCCCGCTTCCAGTGGGCAGAGTTCTGGAGTCACCGGCTTGCCAGGCCAATCCTAGGCGCCCCCATGGCCTTGCTGCCCCCACCTGGACCTCCCAGGGCACATTCCAGGCTGCGATTATCTCAGTGCTGAGCACTAATTAGCTGGGCTTCACCTGAGCCCTCCCCAGCCCCTTGGAGAGGGGCCCCTGGAGAGGCCCTGCCAGGTTCTCACCCCCAGGGAGGCCAGGAAGAGCAAGGTGGCTCCAGAACCACTTGGACCCAGTAGAATGGGGAGGAGGCTGAGAAGATTCTCCGGCACCCCAAGTCCTACTCCATCCCCGGAGCACCCTGTGCCCGCACCCCTTCCCCTCCTCCTGCCAGCCCCACCCCAGCTCCTCCACCCCTCCCTCCTGGCCGCATCTGACTGTCCCTTCCTGTCCACCATCCCTTCCCTCCTCACCCCTCATCTCTGTCTCTGTCCCCAGCCATTCTCCCCTCCCCCTGGTCCCCAATGACTTGAAATCCAGGCAGAGGTGTTCTGGTCCAGCTCCTGAGGGATGTGGGGTGAGGGCCAGGCTGGTGCCTTAAACCTGCTGGACCTTCCAGCTCAGCTTGGCCCTGGACCACTCATCCCAACCCCCACTCCCCCACTGCAGCCCTGGGCCAGCTGCTTGGAAAGGGACCCTGATCAGGAGCCTTCTGGGACCTGGAAGCACAAGCAGAAGCGGTGGGGCCAGGACTTACACACACACACACACACACACACACACACACGCACACGCGCACGCACCCCAGTGCAAGCGGGAACATCAGGCCCCGTTTGCTCGTGAGGAGACTTTGCTCAGAGAGTCAGAGTCAGAATTTGACCCCAGCACTTAGGCCTATGTCAGTACCGGGGCCCCCCTTCTCCTCCAGCCCCCTCAAGCCCATCTGCAGGGTTCACCGTTGCTGGGAAGTTCCACAAGTGTCATGTGGCCCCCATTTCTCTCGTTTTTTTCTTTCTTCTGTGCTGAGGATTGAGCACAGGGTCTTCCCACTAAGCTACATCACCCTACAGATAGATTCAGCTTTCTGTTCCCGTCATTAAGTTGTCCAAACTAATTTCCAGCTCAAAATCCTCCTGCCTCAGCCTCCTGGATGAAGTGCTGGGATTACAGGCATGCACCACCATGCCCAGCTCATTTCTCTTTTCTGTGTTTTTTTTTTTTTTAGCACAAGCAGAGGAACAAGGGGCATTTTGTGCACACCTGCCTTTTCCATTAGTGCTGTAGGTTGGGTGACCTTGTCTTATCAGGACCTCTTCCATAGTCCTCTTTCCCTGTCCTCCTCGGAAGGGGAGCCGCCTCCTTGCACCTAATTAGCCCCGTTGGCTCAGCCTAGTGGTTTTCAGGCTCTGTGTGTAGGTGTGAGCTGTCCCCAGTGTGTCCTCAGGGCACACACACACACACACACACGTGCACATGCAGCCCCAAGTTAGGGAGCTGTGGACAGGGGCCCCCGGGAAGTGGCGCTGAGTCTCCCCAGGGTCGGGCTTGGATGCACGGGCAGCCAAGCAAGAGCTTCAGGCTTCTGCGTCTGCTCCAAACCAGACACCCTAGGGAAGGTGGCTGTGGTAGAAATGGACAGAGGCCAGAGGGGCATTAGGAGCCCCCAGGGACACGACTGGGGCTTCTCCCATCTCCTCCACAAGACCCCTGCCCTCTGCCCATGTGGGGAAAGTGTGGGGGAAATAAAAAAGGATCCACCCTACAAAATAAAAGCAGTAATGCTTGTGGAAACCACAAGATAAGGAAACTGAGGCAAAGAACAGCCACAGCAAGAAGCCCCAGTCACCAGTCCCCAGGGATCACCAGTCAAGGACCAGGCAGAAGCTGGGATCTGAGAGGTGCCCACCTCCTGCCCTCCTAGGAAACCTGCTGGGGCCTGCCCAGCGCTATCTCCTCCCCCACCCTGTCCTACCCCAGGGGGTGGGGTCTCCTCCCTTCCAGCCATCCAGAGGCACTGAGCCCTCCATGGGGAAGAGGAGAGGGGAGAATCAGACCGCATCCCCCCTCTGCCCACCTTCCCGACTCCCTTTCCTACCCCTCTTCCCCCAGGAGCAACAGTCCCCTTTTCCTTGCCATTCCCACCTCAGGGCCTTTGCTCTAGCTGTTCCCTTGTTCACCCGACCTCAGGGCCCTGCCCTCCCCTTCCTCAGGTTTTGTCCTTGGATATCCCTGACCTCTGCAGTAGGAAGCAGGTAACCTCCCCATCACCCTACCTACTGTGCCCTGCTGTGACCCTGTGGACCCCCTGAAGAGACATGTGAACTATGTGCTCCAGCTTAGGGCGGCGCCTGGCACATCGGAGGTGCTTGGTCCTGTTACTGCTGGGTCGGAGCTGCAGAGTCTTCTGCATGCTGGGCTGTGGCTACAGACTCAGCAGAGAAGGAAATGAAAGTGTCGGGCGAGGCCACAGAGCCCAGGCCAGGCCTCACCGGCCCTCCCAAAGTTTGGGCCTCAGGAAGACCGTGGACCTAGGGCAGCTGGTCCTGCCGTGCCTCGCTGTCCCGCACGTCCAGCTGACGCTTCCGGTGTGACCTCCACACAGTTACTCTTCTTCTCCAGGAAGTGCTGGGCTCTGTGACTGCTGTGACCAGGCAGCCACTTGGTCCCCGCTTTCACAACACAGCTCCAGCTGATGGTAAGTCCCACCAGGGGCCCCGCGCGAACTGAACATTCTGGGCTTTGGGAGGGAGTGAACTGACTTTAGGTTTTGTCTCTTTTGTCTCCACTAGTTCATTTAGTAGCTGTTTATTTACCGGCAGTCGGCACGTGGACATCACAGAGCCCCACTTAAAGACAGGACTGAGACACGGGGACCCAGAAACAAGTCCCGAGGCTTGGCTGGCTCCATTCGGAAACGCAAATGAAACCACAGCGATGCCTGGATCTCTGGGATTAACGACCCCGGCCACTCCGGTGCACAAAAGCTTCAGAACCATGGGCAGTGTCAGCAAAAGCTCTATACTCAGTCCTGGGTGTGAACTCAGCCAGGATGAGAGCTGGCGTCCACAAAAAACGCGTGCAGCAATGCCCTTGGCCGCTCTGCTCCTAGCAACCCAGCTCTGCCCACATCGGCCGCCCAGCCTGCCGCACGGTAGAGAAGGGGTTGCACAGGACACTGCAGATGGACCGAGAAAGCTCCTAGGAGCACAAGAAGCCAGCCCGATGCAGGAATCCAGGGCGGCTGCACGGACTGAGCTGGCAGCATCCCCCGGGCTGCAGAAGCCAGGAGAGCGGCCGTGCTAGAGCCCGCGCAGAGACCCCTGCAAGGCGAGAAATACTGTCTGTGTGTCCAGTGCTGGGCGCGGGGTGTGTCCTGTCCCTCTGCACACACGGAGCTCTCCTGCAGCCAGCTTGCTTCTCTCTAGAAAAAGTTCCTGTTTTCAGAGGTCTAACGGATAAAAGAGAAGGAAGCACACATTAGGGAAGAGATGAAAGGAAGGCGTCGTAAACAAAGACCTGGGAGTCTGAACACGCTAGGAGGCCAAGGAAGGGCGGGTCCTGGGGCAGCTGGAGGTGGGCCTCAGTCTTCGTGTTCTTAGAGAGCACCAAGCCTCTACTGCTGACCCATTTAGTTTTTTATTTTATTTTAAAGAGAACAAAACCAAGCAAAATGAAACAGAATAAAGCCGATCAAAACAAATCAGTGTAAATGCCTCAGGACTTCAAAACAACATGAAATCAACAGTGGTGACCGTAATGCCTCTTGTTGTCTTCAAAATAGCTGCAGATACCTTCAGACATAGTAAAAATCAAACAAAGCAGAACAGAATAGAACCAGTAAAAACACAACAATGCACACAATAAAGGACTTCAAAGCAAGATAAGAGTAAATCCAAAATGGCTACCAAAGTGTATCTTGCTGTCTTTGAAACAGCTGCCCATGCCATCGGATATAATAAAATCAAACAAGACAAAACAGAATAAAACCCAACCCAACCCAACAAAACAATTAAAATCATACAGGACTGCCAAGCAAGATAACGGGAGTTAACAATGGCTGCCACCTTCAGAAGGAGATCCCCCCAGAGGCCACACTGTGTACCACTGTCCTCTGAACACATTGTCAGACCTCCAGCCCAGAGCTGCAAAGTCAGCAAAACGCCAAACACCACAAGCATCAAACTGCATTTCACCTCCATAGCTGTCATGGCAGCCTGTGTTTCCCTGGGTCAGCTGGTTGCTCAGTAGCCAAAGGGGCTGGGGTCTGGCTGTCCCCCAGTAGTGACAGCCCGTGCACGGCTCTGGTTCGCAGGGCGGGGGGCGGGGGCTTGCTTCCTGGTGGATTCTTGTTCACTTCCCCCACAGTCCGTGAACAGCACTGACTCACAGGGAAAGGCTGGGGTCTGGCTGTCCTCCCGGCCCCAGCGACCCATGCATGGCACTGGTTCACCGCTACAACCATTTTAAGTCAACATTTAATATACAGATACAAAAGGAAACCAGGTGCAGTGTTGCATACCTGTGATTCCTGCCCTCTGGGAGGCTGAGGCAGGAGGATCACAAGTTCTAGCCCCACCTGGGCAACTAGTCATCTAGCAAGATTCTATCTCAATTTTTTCAAAAAGCAAAGTTTAATAGGGCTAGAAGAGTCACTCAGTCCCATGCACAAGGCTCCATGTTCCATTCCAAGAAAAAAGGAAAAAAAAGGCAGAGACAAGCCAGACAAGGATCGAAGAACACCCCGTGCGTGCTGGGTAGCACCCACATGCTTAGGGCTGCACACTCAGGCTCCCCATTCCTCGTCCCCCGCAACTTCTCCTTCATTCAGCTGCAGGTCGAATCCGAGGGCCAGAAGCCCAGGGTCACCCTGCTCCCCTGTGGCCTTGTGCAAGACCTGCTGCCCACTTCCCAGGGGAGGAGACAGGTCAACAAGGCTAGTGGTGGGGACACTTGCTCTCAGGGTACTCAAGGGAAGGAACCCAGGTGAAAGTGCCAGGGTACCTCACAGGGCCCAGGGTCAGCCACATGAAGACTCAGGGCTCCTCCTTCTAGAATCACATGAACTTCAGGATGGTAACAGCAGGCCTTAAATTGGGGCCAGGAGCTTCTTGCACAGAGGACCCCCATGATGCCCACCCTGTCCCCTCGGCTTGCCAAGGACTTTTGCCAGCACCAGGGAAGCAAGGAAGGGCTCTCTGATGATTTAGAGCAGTCAGGAAGCTCCTTTTCCAGAACTTTCCATCCCAAGCTGCTGTTCTGTGGGTTGGTGTTTGTGAGGTGGCGGGGGTGCCCCCAACACAAATGGCGACACAGATGAGTCCTCATTCTGTGGAGCACTGAGTTGACTGTCAGACACATTTCACTTTTGACTTTGCCAGGTCAAGAGTGAAAGGTCAAGGCTCTCAGGGGCACCTTCTGGAAGGGAAACTGAGGCAGAATGGGTGGCCCACCCCAGGTTGCAAAGCCAGATGACAGCAGCACTGGAATTTGCGCTCAAGCCCTCGGGGCTCCGAAGCCCTCACAAAGGAGGTGGGAGGCAGGCAGAGGCTGACTCTGCCCGGCTGCCCTGTGCCCCACTGACTCCCCTCCACACTTGGAGCTGCTGCTCCGGGCGCACTGTCTCTGCCAAGCGTGGGTTTCGCCATCCCCGAGGGCCAGGCCTGGGAATCCTCCCAGAGCACAGCAGGGCTTGCCAGGCTGGTAAGGCCAGGTCAGAGCACCAGGTAGGGAGCACGTGCCAGCATTCCTCGGAGCCAGCTTCAAATCCTGCCTCTGCACCCACTGTGTGACCTCGGCAAGGCACACCCCACTCAGAACTCCTGGGTCCTTCTTGTTTTTCCCTTTGACCCTCCAGGGGCAAAGGCAGAATTGTTCAGTTCCCCGCTGTACATGGCACCTGCACTAAGATTCCCAGCGTCTGTTTGTCTATCCCTTCTAACTCCACTCTCCTCCCCTGGCGCATCCCCCTAGCCGGAGGCACACTTCAGTGGGGTATGCCGGTCTGTGCCCACCTTGGTACTGAGGTTTAATGTGTGAGCAGTAGACACACAGCCTAGAGAGTCCTTAGATATATTCTCCACACTTTATGATTTCTCCATACCCCAGGGACCACATCCGGCTTTGTCTGCAGCATCCCAGAAGGAATCCGCAGGGCCTTTTCTAGACAAGAACTCCCCTCCCTGCGGAAGGAACCACCATATGACTCTGAGCCCCTCGGCCCGCTTTGGAACTTCGTAACAGAGGAGTCACACAAAGCCTGGCTTCCGTCACTCAATATAATGGGGGCGGCAGCAGGACTGAGGATTAAACCTAGGACTGAACCACGTCCCCAGACTTACAGTTTTTAGTTTTGAGGCAGGAAGCTCTTGAACCTGTGCTCCTCCCGCCTCCGTCTCCAGAGAACTGGGACCACAGGTGTGCGGCAGTGGCCGCAGCCAGCACGATGCTCTCCAGAGTCATCTTCGAGGCGCAGCAGCGGGCAGCACGCTCGGCAGAGTGCGAGACCCCGGGCCGGCCTGTGGCAGAACCCAGATTGCTTCTCTCCTCCACTGCTGAGACGGGTAGCTCGCTGGACGAAGTTTTCGACTATTACAACTAAAACGGCTACCGCTGGGCCTACAGGGGTGCTGCACGCCTGCGTGTCCTCTCGGGTGACACAGCTCCACCAGGCCCCACAGCTGGAAAAGGGGGCAGAACTGTTAGAAGGAGGAGGAGGAGAAACTCATCCCGAGGCTTGCTTTTGGAGACATGCTTTTTATCTCTCTTGGGTAACGGACAGCCAGGGATTTCTTTGCATGTAACTTTGAACAAGCAGAACGATGGCAACAGTGACGAGGGGCTGCAGGCGCCCTCCCACCAGCTGGGGTACAGTTTGCCCCCTACTTATCCTTTCACTCTTGCCTGAATTGAGAGTTAATTGTAGACATGCTGCGACTTCACCCCTAACCCTGCCCGCAAGTGTCTCCTGCCCCGCCATCTCACGCACACGAGTGTGCACAGTGCTAACATCACTTCAGGACCTTACTCAGTGCTCCTATCAATTCCAGGCGCGTAGCCTCCCGCCCACAGCTGCCCGGAGTGCCGGGTCTCTGTGACCTTGCTTCGGTCCTTCTGCTTCATTCAGTCTGACTCCACCCAAGCCAGGCCCTTCCTCGGCGCTCATCAACTGGCCACTTTGAGGGTGACAGGCCCATGTTATGCAGCGAGTCCCTCACTCTGGGTTTGTCTGATGGTTCGTCACAGTGAGCTTCTGCTTCCGAGGCAGTGCCGCAGTCCTGTGTGTCCTCTCTGGTGACACACAGCCATGAGCTGTCCCACTGCTGGAAAACGGGCACAAGGAAGGATCCCACCCCCACAGAGCTATCACAAGGTCAGCGGTCTGCAGCCCCAGGCTCGCTCTGTGATTAGCATCTCCCGTTCTTGGAGGGAGGGGCAGGGACCCGGCAGAAGAAACCCAGGGCCACCCAGCCCAGACCTGTGCCGTGGCCAGCCCGCGCCCTGTGTCCCGGAACTTACACCCAGGGAGAGACGTGGACAGAGAGGAGCCTGGAATGCTAGTCGGACCAGGCCCTGGGCCTGTGGCAGCTGGCTCAGCCAGATCCCCAAGTTGAGCAAGGGTTCCCGGAGAGCCAGGGGGCTTTTGGCTGTCCGCTGGGGGACAGGGCGCTTACCTGGCATCCAGTGGGTGGGGGCCAGGAATGCTTATAAACGGCCTACAGTACACAGTGCAGCCCCAGGACAGCGAGTGGTCCCACTCCAAATCCCTGTGCTTAGGCAGAGAAGTCCCAGTCTCCACTGAAGTCACAACCACAGCAAAGCTGGGGTGGAGAGGACCCCAGCTCTCTCCTGCCACTCACCTACCAGGACCCGGCTGGTTGCAAAGAAAAGACAGGTTGGGATCCTCCAGCAGCCTCTAGGACTTGAGGACAGTTCACATTGTACGAAGGGGACTCTGTCCCCCAAGTCTGGTGGTTTTGTTTGTTATTGGTTCTCCTGACTTCACAAGGGTTCAAATCTGCACCACCAAAGGGGATTTAAGGATGTCACAAGTGCCAGGAGTCATGGTCCATGCCTGTAATCCCAGCACTCTAAAAAGTCAAAATTAAAAAGAAAATAAAACAACCCCAAAAAAGGATATTGCAACCTCTGGGGAGCTGGGGTGGGCACCCCCAGGGGTGTCGGGAGTCATTTTGGTGTATATATAAATTACCCATGATGCTGATGACATATTACAACACAATGGATAAAACAGAAAGCCATCCATCCAGCTGCTGATAAAAATAAATTGAAAGTTGGATAATATTTACATAGTTGCAAAGTGCATTCCCTCAAGCACTGACTAATTGCAAAGGGGTGAAAGAACCTGCAGATGGGAAGCTGGCGGTAGCGCCTCTGCAGAGTGGTCCAGGTGCAGCCAGCAGCCAGAGGGCGGGGAGGGAGGGACACAGCCTGCCCGCTGTGATTTTCCTGCAGAGCCAACCCACGGGAACTAGGTTGCAAAGCCAATGAGGAGCGGCCTGCAGACCAGCTGCCCGCATCCTGGGAACACCAAGGCAGGCTGGGGTGTAGCTTGGGGTATGGTGTCAGCATAGCACATGTGAGGCGCTGGGTCCATCCTGGGGGGGGGGCAAGGTCATGAGGGTCAACGACAGGCTACAGAATCGGTCCAGCCTAAAGGGGACAGAGGCCCTGTGGCAACGTGTGACTTCAAACTGGATCCTCTCACCGTGGGGCAGGAGGGCACCTGGGGAACCTGGCGGATCTGAGCAGTTTTCCCGATGCTGGTGGTTCCTTCAGAGTTATGCAGGCAACACCCTCTTTTGCAGGCACTGTCTATCACCCTACAACTGCAGATCAGTGAGCTATCCTCAAACCACTCAGTCTCTCTCTCTCTCTTTTTTTTTTTTTTGTACGGGGAATTGAACTCACAACCTCATGCTTGCCAGGCAGGCGCTTATGCCACTGAGCTAAACTCCAGGCCCTTCTCAAACCACTCAGGAAGCAAATGTATCCTTGTGTGGGACTGGTAATTTTTCTATCAATTTGGGATCTTTCTCAAAAAGATTTTGTTGTTGTTGTTTTGAAACAGGATCTCATTGTGCAGTTCAGATTGACTTTAAACTCATGTGATCCTCCTGCCTCAGCCTCTCAAGTGCCAGAACTATAGGTGTACACCTCCACATTGAGCCGATTTTTTTTTTTTTTTTTGAGACAGGGTCTTGCTGTGTAGTTCAGGCCAGACTTGAGTTCACTGTGTAGCACAGGCTGGCCTTGACCTCCTGGCGCTCCTCCTGCCTCAGCCTCCCCAGTGCTGGAATTATAGGCATGCACCACCACACCCAGCTCAGCGATTGTTTTTTTCAAGCATGTGTTTGGGGGGTGCAGAATGAGACAGAGGTTTAAATGCCATTCGTGGGAACGAAAGCAGAGGTTGGGCGCCTTGCCATGACTTAGCAGCTCACCTGGAGCGCCCTGGCTGAGGCACAGTGTGTGTCTGTCAGAAGACCTGGCCCTGTAGCACCGTCTCGGCCTGGTTCTAAAACGCTGAGAAGAGGAAACCAGCTCGGTGTGACGGACGACGAGAGGGACGAGTGGCTGAGGGTGCATCTGCTCAGCGGTAAAAGGAACAGCTGTGGGCAGCAACGTGGGCAGCAACGCCCCGGCCCATGTTCCAGGCACAACACAGACTCAAAGAAAGCCAGGTGCATGGAGGCTCGGGAGGCTGACGCAGGCAGATCACGAACCGAGCCCAGCCTGGGCAACTTGGTGCCTTAGTGACACCCTACCTCAGTCAGTCAATCAAAAACAATAAGGCCCCGGGGTGGAGCTCGGTGTGAAGGCCTTGGTTCAATTCCCGGCATCACAAAAAGATTAGAGATAAGAGAAGCCAGACACAGGGTGTCCGCAGTGGGATTCTTTTTATTCAAAGCACAGATACACGTTTACTGTTAGAAGTCACGGGGACCCAAGACGCCTCCTCCAACAGCCGGCAGGACGCTCAGCCTGCACCTGAGCCCCGCGGGAAAGGCAGGAAGGGTCCCCTCTGCCTCCGGAGAGTCGCCGAGGTGAGCAGGTGGCTGTGACCCCGGTCCCGTGCCCTCTCCCTACAGCCCGCTGACCCTGCACACCAGGCTCTCTGTGGAGCCTTCCCCTTTGCTGGCCACCTATGGCCTTGCCAGGGCTCCAGAGCTGGGACAGGGATCTGGTGACTAGGATAAAAATAAAAGCTCTCCAGTCACTCCCAGCCTCCGCCTCGCCTCACAGAGGTCCCAGCAGGGATGGCCCCAGGCAGCCTGGCAAAGGTGCTCCCAGGCCTGGCGCTGAGGACTCAGTGGAGCAGGTGGTGGCCGGTGGTGGCAGCACAGGGCAGAGGGGTTATTCAGGGTGGCGCAAGGCATCTGGCCCCAGGCCAGCGACCAACATGCGCTGTGAGCTGTAGCAGCATCTGACCCTCTCTGGTTCCAAATTCAGGGGCTTCTCAGCGGGTCACACCCAGGGGCTGGGAGGGCAGGACTTTGAGGTTAGCAGAGAAGTACCCATTGCTTCCAACGGGCTGGAGCAAACCTGACCTGACTCATAAACACAGAGCTATCGGAATCACGGGGACGGCACTGAAGACAGGAAAGATTCGTTCCCAGGGTCTTCCTGTGCTTTCCTGGTGCAATAGCAGCTCATTACAAAACTCCTTCCACCTGACGGAAATTCTTCGGCAGCAAGAGCTGTCTGCGCTTACAGACAATAGCTTTAGCAGAAGCTTCTCTGACAAGGAAGCATTGGGCATCACTAAGAAACACAGGTCACAGGAACAGCTCACACGAGTTGATTCGGTTTTATCTGACTTCTCTTGGTTAGATTCAACTGCCGGGAATAGGCAGCCCAAATGACAGGGACCTCAATAAGCAGAGATTTATTTTCTCTTGTGTAAATAAGCCCAGAGTGAGCCAGGCAGGGACTGGTGTGGCTGTTGTACTGCCATCAAGTGCCTTTTGTCCTTTACTGCCACGCATGAAGTACATAGTTCCTGTGCTTCAGGATTTGCCTCATGGTTCAAGATGGCCCCTGCAGATCTGGCCATCACATCTGAGTTCCAGGCAAGAAACAGGCAAAGAGAATGTGTCTCACAATTGAGTCAGCCCCTTTAAAGAATTTCCTTGAAAGCCCCACCTACAACTTCTGTTTAGCTCATTAGTCATCACTCACTGCAAATGAAGCAGGAAAGTAGGTTCTTCATAGACTGCCTGCCCCTGCCGACAGAGCGGGAGACCCCTTGCCCAGAGTGAAGGAGGGCAGGAAGTTAACGACTGCTGTAGACACAGTCTCCACCGTCGCTGTGCACTGGGAATTTCATTATCTTCCTGTTAAGGAGGAGAAAGTGAGGGCCAGCGAGCCCACACTGCACGGCCAGGAGGAGGTAGAGCGGACCTCAGCGTGGCCTCAGCGTCTCACCACCAAGCGGCGGTGATGATGTTGATAGTGACAAGGTGAATGCACATGGGGCCAGCACTGCTGTCCACAGCGTTTGGGGCGGGCATCACGATAGTCCCGCTTAAGAAAAACGAGGCCCAGAGAGGCGCACTACAGTACCCGAGGCCACACAGCAGGCACGAAGAGGGTCAGTGCTGGTCCTGGAATTGTGGGCGCTTCCGAGCTCCTGCTTTTACTGATACGCTGCCTTCTCCGGCCCTGACACCAGAGCCAGGCATCGCTTAGGAAATGGGCGACAAAGAAAACACCCTTCGGGGTCCAGCCTCCTACCAGATCCTCTCCCCCATAGCCCGCAGGCACCACAGGGAAGCCCGCCCCCAGGCAGCCTCGCCTCTGCTGGCCCAGGCTGGTGCCCTCTCCCCTGCTTCCCGGAGAACTCTGCCCCTCTTGGCACACAGCACTACTCCGCCCGCACCCCCACCGCCTGCCCCTCTTCCTGCCTGGCGCAGCTTGCATGGCTCGGGGCCCTGGGTCACAGGCTCTCAGCCCCGCTTTCCCCACACCCTTCACCCACTGCACTCTGCCTCCTCCCGGGGCCAAGGAGCCTGTTCGATTCCATCAGCAGACTTATCAAGGACTTGCTGGTGCCAGGCCCTGGCAGGGCCACCCGCTCGCTCATCCTCAAAACAACTTCTGTTGGCCTTGCTCTTGTCTTGCAGGTCCTGTGCAGAGGCCCTGCCACCCCTCTGTCCTCTTTGTCCCCTCCACACCTCCCCTCACCCACTGAGCTCGGCCTGTCTCAGGGCCTTTGCACCTGCTATCCCTCTGCCCCTCCCCAGACGCCTTCAACCACTTCCTCCTCTTGGCTTCCTCCTCAAGGCCACATCACAGCCTGCATGACCAACATGCCAACTGCCTCTTATACCTGCAACAACGGTAGCTGAGGGGCAGGGATGTCCTGGGCCCACAGAGGTGCCTGCTTGACACGCAGTGACTATGTGCACAGTTGAAATAAGGAAGACCAGCTCAGAGCAGCCCTGGGCTTTGCCAAGGCCTCCAGCCAGCCAGGAGCAAAGCTCAGAGCTCTGCTTTGCTTTTTGCCCAGGGGACTCATCCCTCAGGGGCTGCTGATCTGTCTGCCCACAGCACCCACGCAGGGCACACAGGGACCTGGATCAAGACCCCAGCTTTGCTGCTGTCTGAGCAAGGGACATCCCACACGGAGCCTCAGTTACCCACCACACTGACACAGAACCCTGCTTCAGAGGACACTGTGGGCCCCAAAAGCCCTGGCCCCTGGCCCACCGTGGCCTCCTTGATCTCCCAGCCTGGGACTCTGTCACCACCCTGCACACAGCCACAGCTTACAGAACCATCTGAAGTGCGCCAGCTGGTGGCCTGCGGACACCACTCGGGGCCAGCCAGGTCAGCCAGGCCCAGAAAGAACTGGGTGGGGTCAGAACTGGAAACACAGAAAGCAAGAGGCCAGGGCCACGGCGGGAGGTGTGACAGAGGGGCCCCAGGCTCCAGCACAACCGGGGATTTAGAGCTCTCTTTGGCCACTCACCAGCTCTTGGGACAGTGACTGCACCTCTGTGCCTCAGTTTCCCCACCTGGAGGATGATAACTGGAGAAAAGGTACACCGGCGCCACCCCCCAGGGCGGCCTTCAGCCCTCCCCACCCCTCCTCGCCCCACTTTTCTTCCTACAGAGCCCTTGTCCCCACCTGTCATCACCCTGTGCCAGGTGCTAAACACTGAGTGTCTGGCTCTCCTTATAAACTGTCACCTTTATCTTAGCCACCACTTGTCCCCAGCGCCTAGTAAAGAGGCTGGCACACAGCAGGTGCTCAATAAATGCTTGTCAAATAAACGAAAAATAATGAGGCACTAAACATCCAGCAGATGAAGACGAAACCACCTCAACAAGTCCGAGCAGGAGCCAGGAGGAAGGGACCTCCCCAGGTGTCCGGAGGGAGCGGCTCCCCTGCCCGCCCTGTGCCAACCCCTGCTCCTGGAGGCTGCACGACCGTCATGGGTCACTCCCCTCCCGGAGCCTGCCGGCCTCCCAGGAAAATGCGGAGCACAGGAGCTGCAGCCTAGCCAGCAGGCTCCCCAGCGTCACTGTGATGCCCACTTTTCCCTGCGTAAGATTGTGAGACGGGAAGGGCTCTTGTTAAAGCCTCTGTCCTAAGCAGACAAGACGGGGTCCCAGGCTCCCCACCTCCCCATCAGCCTGGCAGCCCGAGTGGCCTGCCTGGCAGGGCAGACCTCAGGCCAGCGGGCTCCCCTGGACTGAGGGCCTGGGGTGCTGCTTTGCCCCAGCGGTGTCTTGGCTCTCTCCCACACAGCCTGGCCCCTCCTGCCCTCTCCCACCCCGCTCTTTCTTGGTTCAGGACTGCTGAGTAGGCCGCTCCCCCCTCCCAGCGAGTCCTCTCCCTCTGCCTGCTGACACATGGGGCGGGTGTCACCCCACCTGTGTCACTCCCAAGTCCTCTGGCACCGTCCTGTCCACAGGACTCGCCCCGTGAGCTGCTTCTCCAGCCCTCTCCAGGTTCATCAGAGGGGCTCTGGTTCAGGTTCCCTTTCTGTCCCATTTATACTGTGACACCGTGTGCAGGTCACATCACTGTGGGACTTGGGGTCCCTGAATGTGAGGCCATGCAAGGAGTACCCCCAGGAAGGCCCAGGACTGGGGCAGGGGTGAAATATCCAAAACAGCCTCCCGGCCCCAAACTCCCCAGAGCCCTGGGAATCAGATGGAGCCCCCATTACACCTTGAATACAAACCTGCAGTTCTATCCCCAGGCTTTCGTTTTATTTTGAGACAGCGTCTTCCTAAATTGACCAGGGTGGATAGGAACTTGCAGTCCTCCTGCCTCAGCCTCCTGAGTAGCAGGGATCACAGTTGTGCACTATAATGCTTGACTTGATTCTCACGTTACCTACTGGGAAACAGCTGGAATGGTTCCACTGCATGCTCACGTGGATTAGAGCAAGACGCGTGTGTGTAAAGCTCCCCGGAGCCCTGCCGCCTAGGAGGAGAGCGTTGGGGACAGTGGCCAGGCTTGTAGTTCCCAGGCTGCCCCCCCATTCCCTGCTTCCCCAGTGTGTCCTCTGCAAAGCAGGCAGCCACAGCCACCAGGCAACACTCAGTGACAAAACAGGACAGCAGGATGGAGACCCTCTCTCCTGCTGGCCACAGAAAAACTGAGCCACCTCCGTGGCAGGCCCAGCCCCACGCCCAAGGTGAGCCAGGAGGCAGCAGAGACCAGTGTCATCGCTAGAGCTGATGGAGCCACTGGAGCATGGGACCGACTGGCCTGGCCCCCAGGGGCCACACAGCCAGCGTTCCCTGCCCACAGCTGAGATCCTCGGTCAGGGCAGCAGGGCAGATCCAGGCTAAAGTGGGGCTGTGTCCAGCGGTCTGCAGAGCCCTCGTACCATCCATGCCCGATGCTGGCAGTAGAGACAGGGAGTTTGTCTCAGTCCTCCCAGTGGAGGTCAAGGGTCACCCTCTGTCCCCCACACTCCAGGCTCCCCCAGGGATAGCATGTGTAGACCCCAGAGGGAAAGTGGGGGAACACTTCCCACTCTCCACCTCAGGCGGCCCAGGCCCCAGGCCAGCAGATCTGAGGGCCCACTGCTCCCCATCAACACTGGGCCAGGGGACTCTGAACCAGTCCTTTGCCCACCCATAGGCACCCAACAGCTGAAACTGTTCCCCGGCTCTAAAAACAGGGGCCCTAGGGCACCCACCTTTCTGAAGGTTGTTGTGAGGTTGCAGTGGGATGGGGCAGGTCTCTGGTGAGTGCCTGACACACTCACACTACGCTGAAGACCTGGGTGCCGAATGCCAGGAGCCTCCCAGCAAAAAATAATAACAAGAGCAAACGCTTATATAACACCTCTGGCGTGCCAGGCACCGGAGGAGCCGACGCACATCCACTAACCCCTCCGTCGACATCCTCAGCTCTCAGGAATGCCGGCCAGGGCTCAGCGGGCTTGCAGAGGGCAGCAAGGAGGGGCAGAGGGATCAGGGCTTTAGAAGGGATGGCCCCAGGTTCAAGGGCGAGCTCCGCCACCCCGAACACGCGGGTGAGGCTGGGCCTCAGCGTCCACGTCTGAGCAGAGAGGGCCAGCGGGCACTGTCCTGTCAGTCGGGCAGTCGGAGGGGGTGTAAGTGCAGAACCCTTCCCCCACCTGGCCCAGTCTTGCCTCCCGCTGGACAGGGACACACAAACTGACTCGCCCACAGGTGCAGCCAGGATCCCCTCAACACACAGACATGCGCACACACGCAGTACACACAGACTCCAAGTACACAAAGTACACACACAAAGTACTTTTTAAACAGCCCGCCCCACCACACCTGCCAAACAATCAGCTCTGACTCGGGCCAAACAAGTCATGAATCCTCTCCTACAGTCACAGGCCTGCCTGCCCAGTCCCCAACAGTACAGGGGTCACAGACTTTCTGCTCCCTCCAAACCCAAGCCTGACACTTAGGACCAACTCCCGTCCCTGAGCAGAGTTCCCAGATCACAGCACCCCGGGGTGCTGAGTCACCCTGAAAGCCTGACCCAGCACTCTGCACCTCTTCCCCCAGAAGCTGGAGCCTCCATCTGCCAGCAGACCCTGAGGGAAGCAGCAGGGGAGGAGAGAAGCCAGCTGTGACACCCCCACCCCGCCACCAAAAAGGTCCAAAAATAACAACAGCCCCCTCACACACAACCCCTACACACCAGAAACGCAAAACAAAACCCTATCCATCCAAAGGAAAGGGAAAAAAAATCAAAAGCCAACTACTGCCCCCAAAAGGCTTTTTAACCGTCCTCAAAAAAAGTTTATTAAAAGTGTTCTTACTTAATGCTTGAAACGGAGATTCCCAAAATATACAGACGCCTCTTTTTTCATAGAAATAGATTTTTTTATAATACAAAAAAAGGACCAAAAAAATAATAACAACAAGAGCAACCCCGTAGGAACATCTTTAAGCGATTACTCAGGGCCCGGCTGACAGTTACACGTGGGTTGCGTCAGTCCCGTCTACACACGCGTTCAGCCATGTTTAAACCGATTGCATCAACTTCGAAACCGGCCCGCCCGCCGGCACCCGGAGAGGGGCAGGGAAGGCCCAGTTCAGAGTCATCCGTACACACAGGCGCTGCTGCTTTAAATAACACCACAGGCGAGCGCGCCATCTGCACGTGCGGCCGGTCTGGACAAAAATATAGAAATATATATAATAAAATATTAAGATTACCGACGGGCTCCCCGCGCTGCCAGGCGCCCCGGTGCCAAGTTCCGCCGGCAGCGCGGAGGCCGGCCGGCAGGGGGGCGCGCGCGGGGGCCGCGCTAGCAGTGGCCGGAGGAGGCGAGCAGGGGCTCGGGCAGCTGCTTGAACAAGTTCCGCAGGGTGCTGAGCTCGCGCGACAGCTGCTCCACCTTCTTCTGCAGCCGCTCGTTCTCCGCCGTGAGCTCCAGGACTTTGTGCTGCGTCTCCAGGTTGCGCATCTTGGCCTTGTCGCGGCTCTTGCGCACGGCGATGTTGTTGCGCTCGCGCCGGATCTTGTACTCGTCGCTGTGCTTGTCCACCGTCTTCTTGGCCTTGCTCTTGACCTGCGCGGGCGCCGGCGCGGCCCCCGGGTAGCAGGCGGCCGGGGGCGCTTTGGCGTCGGCCGGGCTCGGCGTGCCAGGAGGGCTGGACGACGAGGACGTGGAGAGGCTCCCGCTGCTGCCGCTCGGCACCGACTGGTAGCCGAGGTAGGCGCGCAGCGCGTACGGGAAGCCCGCCGCCATGCCTGCGCCTCCGCCCGGCGCCCCGGCCTCCTCCTTCCGCTTGCAGTCCGCGGGCTCGAAGCCCGGCTCCGCCTTGAGCTCAGCGGGCGGCGGCGGCGGCGGGTGCAGGGGCGCAAAGCAGCCGGGGTGCAGCGCGCCCTTGGCGGCCCCCAGTCGCCCCAGGCTCACGTAGCCGTACTCGGCCGCCTTCTTGCAGTTCTTGCCCCCGTAGTCGTCGGAGAAGAGGTCGGAGAGGAAGTCGTGGTGCTGCCCGGAGGAGGCGGGCGCGGGGGCGGGCGCGGGCGGAGCCGCCTCGAAGGTGTCCGTGGCCGTGGCCGGCGCTGGGGCCTGCGGCGCGCCCAGCGGCTCCAGGTACGGGCTGAAGTCGATGGCGCGCTCGTGGTCTCCGATGCTGCCCAGCTCGCCGGCGGGGGCGCGCGGCCCGGGTCTGGCCGCGGGGGGCGCCGCGGGGGCCGCCTTGCCGCCGTACGCAGCAGCCAAGCAGTCCGCCTCGTAGTAGAAGTTGGCCACTTCCATGGATTTAAAGGCAGGCGGCGGCGGCAGGGGGAGACATGCTGGGTCCCAGGCCACCAGGCGTTGCATGAACGCGGGTGCCCGGGGAGGGGGCCTGGGGCTACCCGCTCCGGCCGGCCCGCAGGTGGCGCGGCCTCCCGGCTCCGGCTGTCGCCGCTGTGTCCCCACCGCTGCAGTGGCCGCCGCTGCCGGGGTGGCCGCTAGGAGTGCGGGGGCTGAGGCGGCTGGACCCTCGGACGGGGCCCCTTCCCGGTCCGGTGTGCGGCTCTGACTCGCTAAAGTTTCTCCGGAGCCCGGTTATTTATAAGGCGGCCCTTGGCAACGGTGCGTCACGCCGCCCCGGGCCCCTCCCGCCGCCGCCGGAACGCGACGGCCACGGCCGCCCAGGACCCCCAGGAAGGCGGCAGCGGGGCGCAGTAGCCCCGCACGGGTTCCGGAGCGCGCCCTCCGGGGGGGTCGCCCAGCCCCGGGGGACCGCCTCGCGCCCCCCGGCCGCCCCGGGATTGGGAAGGAGAGGGGGAGGTGCGACCCCGCCCCCGGACCGCCCCCTCCGGGCTGGAGGCTGCTCTGGAAGGGGCGGGAGGCGGGGAGGGGGCGACCCGAGCACCTCCCCCCGCCCCAAACGCGGCCGCGGCCCGCCCCCTGCTGGAGGAGGCGGAGGCTCCTGCGGCCCAGCGCGGCCAGAGGTCCGGAGAAGGACGCTCCCGGGCCGGGCCTGCGGACCCCGGCCCTGGCTCACTCCGCCCCGCAATGCCCCCCGACCCGCACCCCGCTCCTGGAAGGAGGCGACTTATCGCCTAGGAGATCCCCAAAACCGTGACGACAGGAGGCGCCCAGGGGGCAGGGGCGCGGGGCAGGGGGCGCTCCCAGGGGCTGGACGGGGGTCGGCCGCGCCCCTCCCCGAGCCCCGCCCACCGCACCTGCGAGCGCTCGGGCCGCGCCCGCTCCTCTCCCGCCCCCTCTGCCCGGCCGCCCCGGCTCGGCACGCAGTGAGGGCCCCGCTGTGCCACGCTGTGTGACGGTGCCCGAGGCCCTGTGCCTCTCTGAACTTTGGTGCTGTCTCTAGTAGTGTTGTTCCCACCACAGGCTCCCGAACGCAAGGCGTGAGTGTTGAGACTGTCGGGCCTTCAGACTATGACAGAAAGTCACCCCAGAGAGGGGCCAGACCCTGGCGGGCCCCAGGTGTCCCGAATAAAAGCCTTTGCGTGGGCTCCCTAAGACCTGTCTGCCAGCCCCAGAGGCCAGAAAGCCGGCCGTTTGTGAGGCTGCTGGGAGGGGTCGTGCAGCAGAGAGAAGGGCCTCCCCATGTCAGCGTGTCCTGCACCTGCTGGCCAGGTGGGGCGAGATGTGCTGGACCTGGGGTCGTGTCGCAGCCTGCCGGGAAGATGCCACCCATGGCCACCTGCCCTCTAGGGTTGGGGACTCCATCCGAGCCCGGGGTCCTCCAGCAGTTCCCTGCTCAGGTCAGGCCGCGCTGACCCCCGGCCCACTGACCCCAGCCATGGCCCCTGAGGGCTGGCGGGCATTTCTCAACCTTCAGTGTTATCTGCCTGGCTGGGGTGACCTCCGCCCCCAAGAGCTGGAGAAATGACATCTCCGATGCCCTTGGGGGATGGGGGAAGGAGAGACAGGACAAAACACTGGCCTGCCGGCTTGCGGGCCTTCCCAGCAGCCTCTGGGCTGCGGAGGCACCAAGGCCCAGGGGATGTGGGGACATCCCCAGGGGACCCAGCCAGGCCTTCCTGCAAAGAGGGACCCTCAGGGCTAAGCTGGAGGGCCTCAACCTTCAAAAGGTCTCCCCAACCCACCCAGGGGTGAGCTGCCTTCCGGCAGTAGCCCAGCTGCCAAGATCCCAAGGTCTTGTCTGCCTCAGTATCCCCGACTCTGTGCTCTGGGAGGGCTGGCCCTTGAGCACTGGGAGTCCTGAGCCCAGCAGGCTTGACATGGACTGGTGAAGAAGTGCCTTTGCTGCCCCCACGGTCCCCTGCTCAGCTCCAGGTCTCAGCCCAGTCCCTTTCCTCCAGGAAGCCCTCCCTGACTTCCTGTACGCCCCGAGCCCTCCAACCTCTCACGTCCCTGCTCCCTTTCCTCCGCCTGGCCTTCTGCCACTGTGACTGATCAGGTGTCACCCGCCATCTCACTGTCTGTCCCTGTGGCCCCCTCCCATGCCAGTTTTCCCCAGGCAGTGCCTGGCATTCAGAAGGTGCTTAACAAATGGCCAATGGATGAACTAAAGAAGCTGAAAAGGTGGGATCCCCTATCAACTGGACTTTGTGACCTTGGGAAAAATGGGTCCACTCAGACCCCCACCCCAGCATTTCAGGGTCGGGGGTGTGCAGTAAGGCCTGTAGGGTCTGAAGGTAATTATTAGTCTGCTGTGTGTCCTCAGGCAATCTTCTACCCTCTCTGATGACTCTGTGTGTGTGTGTGTGTGTGTGTGTGTGTGTGTACTGAGGAATGAGTCCAGGGTCTTCACGCTGAGCTGCAGGTCTCACTAAATTGTCCAGACTGGGCTTGAATTTGCAATCCTCATGCCTCAGGCTTCAGGGCTGGGATGACAGGTGTGCACCATGCCTGGCTTCCAAACCACATTTTAGGTCTGTATGTAATAGCTTATTTAATCTTTCTGGTAATGTATAGGAAGTAGGAGGTGTTGTCACTCCATTTTACAGATGAGGAAACTGAGGCCCATGGGAAATCTGCTCACAGTCACCTTAAAGGGGTGGGAAGGAATAAAGTCTTCCCCACCCAGCCTTCCCCATAGGGTTTTTGATAAATTGCAACAGGTCTGACACAGTCACTTTCTAGATGAAAAATCTGAGGCGCAGAGAGGTGACCTGGGGTCCCACAGCAAGTCAAGTGCCACCTTGAGGACTGGATTCCGCCCGTGCGGGGCCTGGTGCTCCAGCTCCAAAGGCGCTTGCCTTCCCTGTGCTGCCCCCTGCTGGGCCCCTGGCCTGCCGCAGGCCCCAGTGCCAGCCAGGTATCCTGGCAGAGCAGCGGGGGCAGGGCTTGCTGCCCCCCTCCCTGCTCAACAGGACCTGCCGCCGGCCCACTGGACCTGCTCAGCCCCAGGAAGGGAGCCCAGCTTCCCAGGCTGGGCAGGGAACCGCCACTGGCCGCATGGGTGTTGTGAGGAACCAGCCTGGGAAAGTCTCAGACTGCAGCCAGTGACCAAATCCAACCCACCAATGGGTTGTTTGACTCTATGGTTTTTTGCTTGTTTTTTAAGAGGTTTTGTTTTGTTTTGTCTTCTGTTTTGAAGTGACTAGATTGCTAATATTTAAAAGCCAGTACGCTTTACTTCCAAGTTGAAATTTCCCACTTCTTAAAACCTGTGATCCCAGCCCTCGGGAGGCTGAGGCCGGAGGGCTGCCTCAAGTTTGAGACAGTAGTGAGTGCACGGCCAGTCTGAACTGCAGAGTGAGACCCTGACTCAAAAATAAATTAATAAATCCCAAAGCCGTGGGCTGAGCCCATACGGCTACATGGCCATAGTCAGAGCCAAGCAGGGGCTGCAGAGGCATTTTTCAACCAGTCTTCAGGTTCCTTCTCCCCTCTTAGCAGTTTGTTCTTAGTCCTATCTTCAGGAGGGGGAAACTGAGGCAGCTCACCCACACACACACAGGAGACCGTTAGCAGCCTCGATGACAGTTGATGACGAAAGGAATTGCAGAGGGACAGAGAAGTCAGCCGGCTTTGGCTCCGGGCCTGCAGGGGCCTCTCTGCTACGACCTCTTGGCACCTGCGAGTGACTCAGGCCTCCACCAGCCCAGCAAGGGCTTGGCTGTGGTGGAGAAATGTCACCCAGCAGGCAAGCAGGGAAACTGAGGCCTTCAGGGGCCAGGACTCCCCCAAGTTCACAACAAACTGGTAAAAAAGCCAGTCTGAAAAGCCCGATCCCTGATTCCAAAATCTAAGATGCTCCCCACCAGGCCTCCTCCCCGGAGCCTCAACTTCCCCAGCTGCCAAGTGGGGCTGAAGGCAGAGATGAGATGCCAGAGGGGGCTATGGAGGCCGGGTTGGAGTCCTCAGCACGCAGGTCAGAGTGAAATTTGCCTGGGGGTGTGCTGCCCCCACGTGGCTTACACTGGGACTGCAGGAACAATTCAAATAAACCCTTTGGCTTGAGGACCAAACCTGTACTGTGCCTTGCTCTGGATTTGGGGAAGCCAGCGCTGTGGATGGGACAGCTGCTCACAGGGTGTGAGCAGGCCACTGAGAGGAACAGAGATGTCCGGTGACACTCAAGACACCCAGCCTTCATGTTCTCATTAATCTATCAAACATTTTCAGGCTGGCACTCAGACATCTATGACATGTTCATAAAGGAAAAGAGCGACCCTTGTTCTCATGGAGTGGAAACCTCCTGGTTTCTGAAAGACCAAATACAAAGAAGATAAGTGAGTGGCTGCCTGGCAAGCGTGAGGCCCTGAGTTCAATTCCCAGTACAAAAATAAAAGTAAAATCTATACTGTATTAGGTTCTGGTAAACACATTTGGGAAGGATCTGGAGAGAAATTGAGACTGCTGGGAGATTTGACTTTAATAGATTCCAGTGGCCAAGGAGGTCTTCACTGAGGTGCTGTTTACTCAGTAACCTGAATGCAGAGAGAGGCAGGCCACACAGGTATCTGCAGGGAGCTAGCACTGGGCAAGACAGTGTGTGCAAAAGCCCTGGGGTACGGTGAGAGCCACCCTGCATGGGTGTAGGGGAGTAGAGAGGAAGGAGGCAATGTTACACTGGGCTTTGTAGAGCATCGTAAGGACTGGCTCTTCCTGTGGTGACGTGGAGTGATTCTGGGCAAAGGAGGGCAGGACCTGACTAGGGACACGGGATCCTTGCGACTGCATGAAGGAATGTAGTGGAGGGGAAGGTGGGGAGCAGGAGGAGACACCAGGCAGGCAGAGGGTGAGGGTGGGCACAGCCAGGGTGCGGTCTCGGACCTGGTAGGAAGCAGGCAGACGCAGAATCCGTTTCCTGGTCAGACCTTGCAAATCTGCTGTGGGATCTGACTATAGACCAGCCCCATGATGGGTCACCCACAGCCACCTGGAAGGGCAGAGAATATGACACCAGGTGACAGAGGAGGGAAACTGCACCACGTTAACACGTAACGCTTTTGGGTAGCAAAGGATGCGGACCCCGGAGCAAAGAGGGAAACCAAGGCTGGGGAGAAGACAGGAACCCTTGCTGCCCCCAGCCCCGAGGCCTCAGGGGAAAGAGGGGCGGCCTTGCTTCCCCACAGTGGGCAGCGTGGAAAGGGGCCGGCGCCACCAGTCACCACGGGAAGCAAACCCAAACACCTGCCCGACGACAGCCCCCGTCAAAGCAAAGCAGCAAAGAACCAGAGGAGCTGAGTCCCAACAACTCCCTTTTTTTTTCTTTCCTTTTTCCTTTTTCCTTTTTCCCTGCTGGGGACGGAACACAAGGCCTCAACCTGCTGGGCGAGTGCTGCACCACGGAGCTACCTCCCTGGCCTTTTTAAAATTTTATTTCGAGTCAGGTTCTCACTAAGTGGCCAAGTCAGGCCTTGAGCTCTTAACCTCCTGCCTCAGCCTCCATTTGTGAGTAAATGCTCAAAAAGGACTCCCAGCAAAGAATCAAAGATGTATTTTATGCACTCATGCTTATGACATTGTTCACAGTGGTACAGAGGTGGAAACAACTCCTGTCTACAGATGCAGGGCTAAGCAACATGTGTTTACATGTGATGGAATATTAGTCAGCCTTGAAAAGGAAGGAAGTTCACCGATAAACCTTGAAAACATGCTAAGGGAAGTAGATCAGACACACAATGGCTATAAGTACCAGCAGGAGTGCTTACACAGGTCCCTAGAGCAGTCCGATTCACAGACACAGAAAGGAGAGTGGTGGCTACCAGGCTGGGGGCAGGGCATGAGGTGTCATGGTTTAATGGGGACAGGTTTCATTTGGAAAGATGAAAAGAGACAGCAGTGGGACTTCCAGGAAGTGACAAAGTGGTAAACAGCAGAGAAAGAGCCTCCCTGAGACTTGCTCTCCAGACGTTGAAATATAGCAATGCGAGGAAGAGGAGAAAGGAAGTGGGAACCCAGAAAGGATCTGAAGTGAGAACTGAAGCCCCTGGAGACAGAAAAGAGACAAACTTCAATGAAGAAGGAGGTGGCAGGCAGAGCCTTCTCCCGGAGTCGGGTCTCACTGTGTGGCAAGAGCAGTTCACACCTGCAGACACACGGTGACCACTGACCACCCCAAAGGGCTCCACAGAGAGAAGAACCCATGGAAGGGAGCAGTGGGCGTGGAAGACCACACTGGTTGATGCTGCGTCTCAGGCTCAGACGTCCTGCAGGAGCCATCTTGGAAGGGGCCAGCTGAGCCCAGATCTCAGGCCAACTGCGGTCTCCATCCAGCAGCCCCCCACTGAGCTCACCCACAGACCCACACTGAGTGCTGCAGGCTGCACGGGTCTAGTCCAGCCTCACCCCTCGACTTCCGGGGAGATAAAGGTGTGGGCTCCCTGAGATTCTCCACCACCCTACCATAAAGCTACTGCTGGTTTCCTGGGATAAATCAACATGGATCTGGACTCTCTCCACACATGTATTTTTTTAATAGAGGATAATGATGAAAACCATGAATGTCCAACATAGGAAAGAAATGGCATCCATAAAACAGATTTAAGCAGATCTCCAGGAGACTAAAAAATCCACTGAACGTATCCACAGCAGAATAAATCAGTGCAAGGACAGAATCTCAGCCATAGAGGACAGGCTTGTGGTTAGTGATCATGAAAAGAAAGATTTCATAAAAGTAAAAAGGGACCACAAGAAATCAATCTAGTAGCTGCTGGATGATGCAAAGAAAAATAATATATAAGATTGGAGTCAGTGAAAAAGCTGGAGACAGAACAAATGATACATATTTAAAAAAAAAAAAAAAAAAAAACATGTTCACAGACTTCATGGCAGAAAACATCCCTGGCAGGGAAAAACAATTTGATATGTAGATAAGTAAGGCATATAGAACCCCAATTAGCCATGATCAAAAATAATCTACAGCATATAATAGTCAAGATTGATTCCAGAAATTCAACACAAGAACAGAATATTAAAAGGTGTCAGATTCGCAGACTGCAGGGGGAGAGAACCAGGGGCCTTACCAGAAAGTGATCCCAGCCAGGAAACCATACCATTTTTATTGTTTTGCTGGGTTGGGTTTTGTTCTCCTTTGTTTTATTTGATTATGTTAAATCTGATGGCAGGAGCAGCTATTTAAAAGATAGCAAGACTTATTATGGTAGCGATTTTGGATTTATTAGTAGCTTGTTTTGAAGTCCTTTATTGCATTCACTGTTTTGGCTTTATTGTTTCTACTCTGTTCTGTTTTGTTCGATTTTTACTATGTCCAAAAGTATCTGCAGCTATTTTGAAGACAACAAAAGCACTATGGTAACTATTGTTGGTTTTGTAAGGTTTCAAAGTCCTGTATCACTTATACTGGTTTATTTTTTATTGGTTTCTTCTGTTTTATTTTCCTTGGTTTTATCCTCTTTAAAATAAAAATAATGTATATTTAAAAAATGAAATGTGTTAGAGAAAAGAAACAAGTCACCTATAAAGGAAAGCTCATCGGAATCATAGCTGACTTCTCAGCATAAACCCTCAAGTCAAGGAAAGCCTGGAATGAAGTATTTCAAACCCTAAAAGAAAACAGCCTCTAACCCAGATTGATGTCTTTCAAAACTGATGGAGAAATAAGATACTTCCATGACAAAGAACACCTGAGGAAATTCGTAATCACCAAACAAGCCCTCCAAAATGTCCTGAAGGACATTCTAGAAAGAAATAACAGATGCTACAACTCCATGAATCCCAACAGAAGGGATCTACCAGGTAAGGCAAACAATTAAACAGAGCAGTGGGGTGGGGACCCAATAACAGGAAAATAGGACAAGGGTAAGTCAATACATATCAGATGTAGCCCTCGATGTTAATGGTTTCAATTCACCAATCAAAAGAAACAGTCTGGCAGGATGGATCAAGAAGCAAATCCAACAATATGCTGCATACAAGAAACACATTTTTTGAGCAGTCAAATGCAGATGTCTTGTTCTCCAGGTGAATGTTTTGGGGATGACAATGCATAAGGTAAGTACCACTGTAGCCCCCTGATTGACGTGTTTTGAAACTTTGTTTTAGTTTTTTTTTTCTTTTTCTCCTTGAAATAAAATGGATGGGGGAAAATACATTTAATTCAAAAATTCATAGACTGAAAGTTAAAGAATGGAAAACAGTACTCCATGTGACAGAAACCCAGAGAAAAGCAGGTGTGGCTAGTATTCTATTTAGGGACCTAGTGGGTTTCAAGCCAAGACGATTAAGAGAAACAAAGAAGGTCACGATATCCTTGTAAATGGAACAACCCAAGAGGAAGATATAACAATCATAAATATATGTGCACCAAACACCAGCACACCCAACTATATAAAACAAATATTAACAGACACAAAAAATCAAATAAGCACTAATACAATTTTATTGGGGGATCTTAATATGCCACTATCACTAAAAGATCAACTAGAAAAAAATTAACAATGAAATACTAGAACTGAACCAAACTTTTGAACAAATGGATTTAATAGATGTCTGCAGAACATTCTACCTCACAAATCAGAATATTCTTTTCAGCTGCACATGGGACATTCTCCAAAGTATACCACATACTTGCTTATAGAACATGCTTAAGAAAATGCAAAGGAATTAAAATTATCCCATGCGTGTTATCAGACCATAGTGCACTGAAACTGGAAATCAGTGGCAAAAGAAACCACGACAACTTCATCAAACACATGAAAATTAAGTAACAGCCTCCTACACAACCAAAAGCTCGCAGATGAAATTAAAGAAGAAACTAGACAGTTTGTGCAATTAAATGATAATGATAATACAACACACCAGAATTTATGGGACACAACAAAAGCAGTCCTACCAGGGAAATTTATAGCAGTGAATACCCATATCAGGAAAACAGAGCAAGGTCAAATAAATGACTGAATGTTGAAACTCAAGCCTCTAGAAAAAGCAGAGCAGGCCAAGCCCAAATCTCATACAAGGGAGGAAATTATAAAAGATCAGAGCAGAGATTAATGCAATGGAGAAAAGCAATACAAAGAATCAATGAATTGAAGAGTTAGTTCTCTGAAAGATTAAATAAAATCAACAAATCTTTAGACAACCTCATCCAAAAAAAGGAAAGACAGACAGACAGAGAAAATACTCAAATCCATGTAGTTAGGAATGAAAAAGGGTGATATCAACAGATCCTGCAGAAATCCAGAAGATCATCTATACCTACTTTGAGAACCTATATTCTAATAAGATGAAAAATGCAGAAAAAATAGAAAAGTTCCTAGATATATATGAATTAGCCAAGCTGAATCAAGAAGATATAAACATCCTAAAAGTAATATCAATCAATGAAATTAAAGATATAACTAAAAATCTACCAACAAAGAAAAGCCCAGGTCCTGATAGATTCATTACTGAATTCTACAAGAAATGTAGAGAAGACCTAATGCTACTTCTCAAACTCTCTAATGAAATTTAAAGGGAAGCAGCACTCTCAAAGTCATTCCTGGAAGCAAGCATTACCCGGATACCAAAACCAGAGAAAGATCCAACTGAGAAAAAGAACTCAGGCCAATCTCCCTAATGAACATAGATGCAAAAATTCTCAATAAGACACTGGCAAATGGAATACAGCAAATCATAAAGATTATACACCATGGCCAAGTGGGGTTCACCCCAGAAATGCAGGGGTGTAAATCAATAAGTGTAATGCACAATATTAACAGAGCCAAGGACAAAAACCATATGATCATCTCAATAGATGCAGAAAAGGTGTTTGACAAAGTCAACACCCATTCATGATTAAAAAAAAAACCCTACAGAAGTTGGAATGGGTGGTCTTTGATCTCAATCAATAAAAGTCATCTATGTCAAACCAACAGCCAACATCATACTAACTGGACAAGAACTGAAAGCTTTCTCTCTAAAATCAGGAACAAGACAAGAATGCCCACTGTCATCACTCTTATTTAATATAGTTCTGGAAACATTAGCTACAGCAATTAGACCACACAAAGAAATAAAATCGGGCTGGAGATTTAGCTCAGCGGCTCAAGTGTTTGCCTGGTAAGCATAAGTTTGTGAGTTTGATCCCCAGTACCAAAGAAAAAAAGAAATCAAGCCAATAAAGATAGGAAAGGAAGAAGTTAAATTATCATTATTCATGGATGACATGATACTCTATATAGAAACCTAGAAGTCAAAAGACTTCCAGATTTAATAACCAAATTCAGTCAGGTAACTGGAAACAAAATCAACACTCCAAAATCAACAGCCTTCCTGTACATGAATAACAAACTCACTGAGAGAAATTAGGGAAAGGACACCTCTCCCTATCCAAAAAGTCCTAGGTATCCAAAAAAAGGAATACCTAGGACTCAATCTAACAAAGCTAGTAAAAGGCCTCTACGCTGACAACTCCAGTACTCTGAAAAAGGAAATTGAAAAGGACATCAGAAAATGGAAGATATGCCTTGCTTTTGGGTAGGAAGAACCAACATAGTGAAAATGGCCATACTTCCAAAGTTGTTATACAGATTTAATGCAATCCCAGTCAAAATTCCAACAGCGTATCTCATAGAATTAAACAATCCTAAAATTCATTTGGAATCAGAGAAGACCTGGAATAGCAAAGGCAGTTCTGGGCAACAAAGGCCAGGCATGGTGAATCACAATCGCAGACCTGAAATTATTATAAAGCTAGTGTGATTTTTAAAAAAACAGCATGGTACTGGCCAAAACTGCACAGACCTGAAGATCAGTGGGACAAATTAGAAGGCACAGAAACAACTCCAAATATATTAAGCCACCTTATCACTGACAAAGGTGCCAAACACATTCACTGGAAGAGAGAGATAGCCTCTTTAATAAATGGTGCTGGAAAAAACTGGCTCTACACATGCCAAAGATTAAAATTAGACCCATATGTTTCACCACACACTCAACTAAAAATCGAAATGGATCAAAGATTGAAATATTAAAACAGAAACATTAAATCTGCTGGAAGATAGAATAGATAGAACTCTTGAAGGTACTGGTGTAGGCAAACCCCAGTTGCACAGGAATATCGCAAAGAATCTACAACTGGGATCTCATCTTATTAAAAATCTTTCCCAAAGCAAGAGAAACCACCAACAGAGTGAAGAGACAACCCACAGTATGGGAAAAAAATTTTGCTACCTGTTCCTCAAAAGACTACTATCTAGAACATATAAAGAACTCAAAAAGTTAGACACCCCAAATTTAAACACACAGTTCAAACAGAGGCTCCTGAAGTGAACAGACATTCTCAGATAAAGAAGTACAAACCATAAATAAATACATGAATAAATATTCATCACTGGTCATTCAAGAGATGCAAATTAAAACAATGCTGAGATTCCTTCTCGCCCCAGAAAGGGTGGCTCGTATCAAGAAACCAGTCAATAACACAGCTGGTGGAGTTTGGGGGATAGGACCCCTTACACTGCTGGTTCGTGTGTAGACTGATGCAGCCACTGTGGAAATCAGTGTGGAGATCTCTCAAAAAACTAGGTTCCATTTAACCCAGCTATTCCCCTCTTTGGTATCTTCCTGAAAGAATTAAATGTATCACACCACAGCGCTATATCCACACCCAGGTTTACAGTAGCACAGTTTATCACGGTCAAATCTTGGAAACAGCCCAAATGCCTATCAACTGGTGAATAGATATAGAAGATGTGGGTTTCTTATACAATGGAGTACTACTCTGCCATAAAGAAGGCTAAGCTTGAGGCAGATTTAGCTCCGGGATCCCCCACGTGGCCTCTGCACCTGTGGCCTCTCTGTGTGCCTTTCCCCGTGGCCTCTGGTGGCCCAGGCTGGCTCTCGGGGTGTTTCATCCAGCTCGCCTCTGTCGCGGTCACGTCGCGTGTCTCTCCACGCGGCCTCCCTAGCCTGCGCTGCTTACCAGGCAGCTGGCGTTCCCCGGGGACAGAAGGGGAGCTTCCGCGCCTTCTTAGGCTTAAACCCGAGTGACACCAGCAGCTCCTTGTCCCAGACTGACGGGGTGCGGGGCTGTGGCCAGGCGGGGAGACCCTCACTCTCCGTGGCTGCGCCTGCTCGGGGTCAGGGTTACCTTAGGGTTCCAGTCTGGAAAGCCAGGCACAGCGAGGTCCTGCCTCCACACCCTGAGTGGCGGGTCCCCTGCCCTTGGCACCCTCCAAGCCCCCAGCCCCGTGGAGAGGCCCAGAGAGACTGCCCGGATGCCAAGGATGCCACTCCTTCTGCAGATGGTGGCCTGCGATCTCCCTGCCTGCACCCCGCCCCCCCCCCACGCACTGGAATCAGGCGCTGCGGAGGGGCTCCGTGATCGGGGCCCAACCCCCCCCCACACACACACACACACCTTCGCCGCCCAGCTGCCCCCTGGGGCACCTGCCGTGGCACTTCCCGGATTCGCCACTGGATGGCGATAGCGCCAGCCTAGACCTCTGCAGCCGCGGCCCGAAGCGCCCTGGGTCAGGGCCCCGATCACCACCGTCGCTGGGAGCCGCGGAGCTCAATTTCGCTATCCCGCCACCGCCCGCCCGCTGCGCATGCGCCCCTCGCCCGGCGGGCGCCACCGCGCTGCCACCTGGAGCTGCGGCGCCGCGCAGGAGGGGGGGGCGTAGGAGCCAGTGCGGGCCCAGTACCGAGGGCAGCTGGGGCTCTGCTCCTGGGCCCTGGCAGCTCCCTCACTCCCCACACAGAGGCAGGCATTCTATTCTTTTTAAAAATATTGTTATTTTCTCCAAATTTTTATTGTTAGAAGTACGTGTTTGCAGTACGTAATGATCTCACTCACAGCAGGGCGTCGGTGCGTCTCCGTCACCTCCCAGTTCTCTGCCCTTCCTCCCTGCCTTGTCCCTTCTTCTCTGGATGTCATGTCTTTTTGCCTGTGTCCCTGAAAAACACTGAGGGCCGTGCCGTGGCATGAGTAACTCGCATGAAGGGTTTTGTGCTTGGGTGCAAACCCTTCACTCTGCAGCCGAAGTGTGAGACCCATGCACGCTCGCGGCCTCGTGGTCCCTACCGCCGCCTCCCTGTCCCCAAAGCACCGTTTCGGGCCCCTGTGACCTAAGAATGAGCCCCATACTCAATTTGACAAGCACCCCAGGGGGCTCTGCGGACCGCCTGTTCCTTCTGCCACTTAACAGCCATGCCCAGGGATTTTTATGTCCCTGCGACCTCACCACCCTGGCACACCTTACCTTTTAAATATTAATTTTGAAATAACTTCACTTACAGAAAAGTTAAAGATAGTCCAAGTATTCTCCACCACCACTAATGCTATCATTCTGTACATTTAATTTCTCTCCTCTGTGTCTCAAATTAATGCCAACGCAGTATCATTGTCTAACTCGTGCTGCTATTCAGATGTCACCATGTGTGCTCATAAGGTCCTCTAAAGGTCCGAGATATCACCCCCTCACATTTGACCACTGAGTCCCTTAGTGCCCTGAACTGGGAACAGTTCCTCATTCTGTCCTTTCTCTTAGGGAAAGGACAGGCCCTTTGTTTTGCACCTGTCCTCAGTTTCAGTCTGCCTGAAGGTTCCTGGGCCTGCACCCAGGCTCTGCTCCTTTACCGGGACCCACAAAAGTGACACTGTCCTCACTGTGTCCCAGCAGGAGCCACTGTCCCCTGCTGAGATGCAAACACTGATGACTTGATCAAGGTGACATCTGCCCAGTCTCACAGTGACAAGGGATAATTCTCTTTGTAATAAATAAATACCTTGTGGAGAGAGATTTGAGACCATTTAACCGGTTTTGCCTCTGATTTCACCCACTAACTTACCCGTCTAGAATGCTTGCCTAAATCAGTCAGTCCATTGCTGTGTAACAAATCACCCCAAAGCTTAGCAGCATAAATAACAGTGATCCATTTTCCCACTATTTTTGTGGGCCAAATTCAGGACAAACTTGGTTTAGAGACTCTCAAAGTTGACAATCTAGATCCACAGTTTTGTGAAAGCTCAGCCAGACCTGGAGTAGGACAGTCTCACAGAAAAATAAAATGAGCTGTAAATGCAAATCCCACCCCCTTTTTTTTTTGGTCTTTTGAGACAGGGTCTCACTATGCAGTTCAGGCTGGCCCTGAGCTCACTTTGTAGCCCAGGCTGGTCTCCAACTTACAACGATCCTCCTGCCCCAGCCTCTCAAGTACTGGAATTACAGGTTTGTGCCACCACGTCTGGCTTCACACATTCCGTTTTAAAATTTCCAGCAGCTAAGTAAAAATGCAAGTAGAGCCAGGCATGGTGGCATACACCTATAATCCCAGCATTTGGGAGACTGAGGCAGGAGAGCCATGAGTTTGAATTACATAGCAAGACTTTGTCTCAAAATAAAAAGCCAGGTGTGGTGGCACATGTCTGTCATCCCATGTGATCCCAGCAGTCAGAGGCTGAAGCAGGAGGATCGAAAATTCAAGCCTGGCCTGAGAATTTAGCAAGACTGAAATAAAAAATGGACTGGTGATCCAGCTCAGTGCAAAGGCCCTGGGTTCAATCCCCAGTACTGAAAACAAACAAAAAGGTACAGGTGAGTAATATGCATATTTTATTAGCCTGATACAGTATATCTAAATTCCTTTCTTGAGCTGGGGCTATAGCTCAGTGGCATAGCGCCTGCCTGGCAAGCACAGGGCTGTGAGTTTGATTCCCAGTACCAAAAATACTCCTTTTTTGCCACCCATGTGTGGTGATATTCATGAGATTTCTCCTCCTTTCTGTGTGTGCACTGTCGCTGGAATCCAGCATGACTTCCACGTGGCAATGCTCGCATGTACTCGCTTCTCTGCAGGTGCCCAGGACTGTGACCGTGTCACCCAGATAGGGGGGACAGCTCGATGCTGGGACACTGGTCCTAGATGGCCACTCCTACGGGCTCTGTCCCTCACCATGGGGCTTCCTGGCAGGGCTGCTCGAGTGTCCACCTGGCCGGGACACTGCGTCCCCAAGCACGGTCCCAGCAGGAGGAAGAACAAGGTTAGTTATGACAGTGTCAGCCACTGTGTCACTTGACCTTGTTTGGTCACCAAGACCACTTCTCCCCAGGAGACAGGAATCAGACTCCACTCTGAACAGAAGAATAATGCCGGTGAGACGCCCGCTGCTCCCCTCCAGCCGGGTTCCCATGGGCCCGGATCTGGCCAGCTGCTGGCTTTTCCCACACAGCCCCGTCTTCCATGACAAGATGTCCCAGGCTCAGGGTTTGCTCTTCTTCCCCTGGCTCCGGCTTCTTCTGGAGATCAGCGTTCTGAAACCAGAATCTGGGTGCTGTCCAGCTTCTTTATCGTCCCAGCCGGGCAGGTGTAAGTGGCAGCTGGCGGGAGGCAGGCTGCACTTCCTGTTACTCCTCAGGCCCCAGCACCCCTTCCTCTGCTGGTTTTCCTCTCCTGCAAACCTCTCCTGGGTTTGCACTTAGAAGTTCGCTCACTGCCTCCTTTCCACCACGGCGGCCTCCCTTCCTGCTGGTGCTTCTTTGTCTGTGCTTCTTTTGGTGGTTTTTTTTTTTTAATTGGTATTGGGGATCGAACTCACGACCACACGCTTACCAGGCAAGTACTTAAGCCACTGAGCTAAATCCCCAGGCCCTCTGTGCTTGTTTTAAAACAGGGTCTCACTCTGTTGTCGGGGCTGACCTTGAACTCACAGCGACCCCCCTGCCCCAGCCTCCTGGAGCTGGAATGGTAGGCGTGCTCCACCACCCCAGCCCTCTTCTTTCTTTTCACAGTTTTCTGTGTGTCCTGGCAGGAGTTTCTTGTAAGCATTGTAGGCCCTGTGGTGCTGTCACACGCTGACGTCTGTCAGATTTGTCTGTGGTCTCCTCTATCCAGAATGTCTTCATTTTATTGTCAAAACAGTTTTATTTTTGTGCCTTAATACATCTGTGGAGTTTTTTAAATTGTGATAAAATTTAAGTAACAAAATCAGCCATTCATAAGTGAATTAGTCCAGCCGCAGTGAGACCACTCACGGTGGTGTGCGACTATCACCACCAGAACCTTCCAGCTCCCCTGGCACTGCTCCAGTTGGGCGATGCCCCTGTCGCCACCCAGCCCCAGGCAGCCTCTGGTCTCCTCAGCCCCTGCCAACCTGGCTGCTCTGACTCCAGCCCTCGAGAGGAATCCGGTGCTGCTAGTCGGTGGCATCTGACGCATTTCCCAGGCTGCTCTGTTGCAGTGTGAGTGACGTCCAACGGCATGGGCGCTGCGTCCCACCGCCGGTCCTGGAGGATCTGCCCAGGGACTGTGCCGGATTCACCCTGGCTGCCGCCAACACCGCTGCGCGAGCACAGGTGTGCAAACACCCGTCTGCAGCCCGGCGCTCGCTGTTCTGAGGTTTGTACTTAGAAGTGCGGTTGCTCGGTTCTGGGCTGGCTCGGCGTCTACATCTTTCCACGGCACCACACACACTCCCGGGAGTGTGTGAGGGCTCAGCTCTACACTCTCAGCAGCACCGGTCACCTTCTAGTTTTTCCATTATTTTTAAATAATCACCACCCTCCTGAGTGTGACGTAGTGACAGTGACACCGAGCATCTTTTCATGATCTTATTGGCCATTCGTGCATCTTTTTAGAAGAAATGTCTACTTAAGTCCTTTGCCCATTTTTGAATTGTGTCAACACGTCTGCTTTTAAAGCCTGCTTTAACAAATCCCTTCTTGCTAGGGGTAGTGACACCACCTGTAATCCAGCACTCTAGGAGGCTGAGGCAGGAGGATGCCAGCCTGGGCAACTTAGCGAGACCCTATTTCAAAATAAAACATAAGAAGGACTGGGGATGTAGCTCAGTGCAAAGGCTCTGGGCTCAATCCACACTACTGTTGGCAAAAAAAAGTTCCTTCTTACCTTGGTCAGGAAGGTTATTTTCTGACTTTTCTTCCACAGATGTGTAGGAAGAGGGTGTGTCTGTTACTTTTCTCTCATTGCTGAGACAAAATACCCAACACCCAAAATTAAAGGTTTATCTAGCTCCCACTGTATGGAGGTTCAGGCCCTACTCCGCTGGCTCCAAGGCAGAGTGGTTCATGGCAACACTCATGGCAGCAGAAAACAGCAAAAGCAACAAGAGCAAAAGGGGAGGAGCGGGTCTCTTCCCCCCTCCCGTATATTGCATGCGGGGTTCCCCACCTCCCCAGGGTGGCTGCAGCGCTCACACCACCAATCCCAGCACTAGATAGTGAACCAGTCACAAGCTGTGGACTCAGCCCCCTCCAGGAGGCCCACCTCCCGTAACCATGAATCTGTGCAGGACATCAAGGCACAATCCATAACAAAAGGTGAAACTTTCCCCAGTGACATTTATCATTTCTGCCTTTTAAGTGTGTGATTCAGTGGCGCGGATTACATTCACGAGGTTGCATGCTCATCTAAACCCAAAACCTTCCCTCATCCCCAACGGAAACAGCCCCCACCCCGCCAGTCCCTGGCATCTCCGGTCTCCTCCCTTCTGTCGCTGTGGCCTCTGCGTCTGGCTCCTTCCACTTGGCACAATGTGTTCCAGCTGCATCCATGCCAGAGCACAGTTCGGAATGTCATCCCCGTCATAGGACAAAATGAGGTGCACACCTATAATTTCAACTATTTGGGAGGCTGAGGCAGGAGGATGTTTGAGCTCACAACTGGAGCCCAGGTCCTGAAGCTCACAAACCCACCATGGTTTAACCAGGAAACAAGTCACTGTGCTGTGACACAGAGGGACAGAAGCTCCCACAGGGACCTGGTGACAGTGACAGGGCAAGGCACCAGAAGCACAGGAATGGGGGCTCCAGGAAGCAGCTCAGAGAACTTTACAGCAGCCAGAGGAATAGTGAGGAGAGATCCCACCGCAGCCCAGGCCTTGTCACTGGACCTCGGGGGCCTGCGCTGCAGGATCCAGGGATGGTGCTGCAGTCTAGCGTGCAGGAGAGACGGGGGCTCCAGCCTGGCCTCCTCAGCCTCAGCTCCCCTGTGCCCCTGGGCAGGTGGGATGTCAGCTGACCCCAGGAGCCCCGGGTTCTGAACAGGGCAGGGACCCGGCCTCCTAGGCCCACTTCCCTCCTGGGGAGCCCACTGTGGTTCCAGCCCCGACTCCCAGGACCCAGCAATGCCACAGACAGCTCCGCCCTTGGCCCGTGTGGGAACAGCTCCAGCCCTGCCCTGGCCTGAGCCCCTTCGAAGTCCCAGCTCTGCCTAGGTGATGCCACGTCCTCTTCCATCCAGGTGCCTGGAGGGGACTCCAGATCCTCTACAGCGGGAGCTCAGGACTGATCAGGGCAAAGGGCCCTGTCTTCCTATCTTCTGGTTGTCCCTCTGTCATGCTTCTATCCCCATATCCTCTCCCTAGGAGGGCACGTCATGATGGATTAAGGTCCACGCTGATGGCCACGCTTGTACCTAATTGCCTCAGTAAAGTCCTGAGCTCCAAATAAGCCACCTCTGAGGTCCCAGGGGTAAGGAATTCAGCACATGGAGGAAGCCAAGCCCCTCCTCCTCCTGTGAGCCAACCAGAAGTTACACTGGGGGGGGAGACCAGGAAGCCACACTCCCCCACACCGTGCTCCCCCACACCCCGCCTGTGAGCCAGCTGGCTCACTGGCCAGGAGAGAAGAGCTGCCTGTCCCCCACCACCAAGCAATGGGCTGATTTGGAGGAACACAGGCTGAGATGATAGCAACTGAAGTAAAAACAACTTAATGCTTGTATTAGCTGACTAACTTTGCAGGCCTAATCTGAGTATCTATTTAGAGGATAACAAGAGACATTATGGTAAACATTGTTGATTTCCTATTATCTTCTTTTGAAATCTTGTATCATTTTCATTGTTTTGTTTGATTCTGTTTTGTTTTGTTTTGTTTGATTTTATTACATCTGATGGTATGAGCAGCTATTTGGAAGATAACAAGATATATTACGGTATCCATTGTTGATTTCCTGTTATCATTGTTTTGTTTTGATTGGCTGTATTCTGTTGTACTTTGTTTGGTTTTATTTTCTTTAAAATAAAATTAGAAATAAAACCCACAGTTATTTGATTTTTAAAAAAAGGAATTCAGCATGCAAAGTTCAGGGTTCACTGGTGTTTTGGGAGAGTTTTTTAACCATACTGGGAGTTGAATCCAGGGCCTTACGCATACTAGGCAGGTGCTCTAACACGCAGCTGGCTCTGAACCCTGTTTCTAACAGGGCCTCTATCCACACAGTCTCCACTACTGTTCTGAGCTTTCATGCATCCACACCTGCCTGCAGGGCTCTCTTATGCATGCTTTTGGTTTAGCATCACACACACACACACACACACACACACACACACTGCACTGGAAGTTCCAGGAGGGCAAAGCCCAGGCCCGCTCACCACAGCACCTCAAGATTCCCAGGCACTCAGGGACGCCCTGTGTGCTCCATAAATGATCAGATTAATGGATTCTTCCCAGCAGCCCTCACCAGACATCTGCTAGAAGGCCCCAGAGCCTCACTACCTACAGTAAAGAATCTGACGCTCTGAGAAACTCCCAGATCTACCCAGCCAGGGGGTGGTACTGGAACTCAGTCCAAGGTCTGTGCCTTTAACTTCCTCGCCTGGGCCACCTCCTTCCAAAGTGCTCCTGCTTGGTGGCTTCCTCAGCCACCCACAGCCGCCTGACTGGCTCCTTCTGGAAATTCCCCACGCCTCGCCAAACTGCACCGCAGTACCACCTGGCACCAGCAGGTGTCACCAGAGAATCCCTGATGACGCCCATAGCCACAGAGCCAGATTGTGGAGTTGGTTTAATCTGCCTTGAAGGAAATTTCCAAATTCTTGATCCACTTACGAAACTGCAGCTACATCCTTGTCCCTCGTTTACATGGGCTATGAAAATGGACTCCAAGAAATAGAATCATAAGGACCAAAAAAAATTTTTTTAAATTGCAGGTGTGGTGGTGCATGCCTGCAATCCCACCACTCTGGAAGGCTGAGGCAGGAGAATTATAAATCCAGCCTGGGCAGTTTAGCAACTCAGTGAGATCCTGTCTCAAAAGCAAACAACAAGAAAACTTTTAATTAAAGGGCTAAGTATGTAGCTCAGTGCCAAGACCTTGGGTCCAGTCCCCTTAATGCAAAAAGAAAAGAAAAATGAATTGCAAAGGCTACTCTAACTTGCTAAACCTGGTTTACAGCTGAGGAATGTAGGATCCAGAGTGGGAACATGAGCTATTCAGGGCCATACAGCAAGCTCAGGGGCCAGGCTGAAGTGTGATCTTCGGGTCTGAAGGTCCTTCCGTTACTCAGTTACCCATCTGCACTCACCTGACAAAGTACATCCCTGACATACAGGCTGGAGACATAAGAAGGACTCAGCTATCAGCAATCTCCGTGTCGAGAAAATATGCTGAGCCAAAGGATACACTTTGTAATCCCAGCACAGAAGAGGCTGAAGCAGGAGGATCACCGAGTCTGAGGCCAGCCTGGGCCACACGGTGAGTTCAAATCCAGCCTTAATTACATAGGAAGCCAAGTGTGATGGTGCACACCTGTAATCCCAGCACTTGGGAGGCTGAGGCAGGAGGATCGCATGAATTCGAGGCCAGCCTGGGCTACATAAGTTCAAGGCCATCCTGCACCTGCCTCAAAAAAAAAATACAAAAAAATTCCATAGCAAGACCCTGTCTCAAAAGTAAAAGCAAACCAAACACACAAAAAATGTTGTTGAAGACATAGGGGAAGTAAAAGCCTATGCATTGGGCTAGGGATTTAGCTCAGTGGCCTAAGTGCCTGCCTGGCAAGCGCAAGGGCAAGGTTGTGAGTTCAATCGCCAGTACCAAAAAAAAAAAACAAAAACCCTTTATGCACTCTTGATGAGAATGTAAAATGGTAGAATCCTGTGGAGAATAGTATGCAGGATGGGGGGGTCCTCAAATAATTAAACACAAAGCCCTACCCACAGTGCTGTGTACCTGTAATACCAGTGGTAATACCGGTGCGCAGGAGGCTGAGGCAGGAGGATCCTGAGTTTGAGTCCAAGGTGAGCACATTAGTAAGACTTTGTCTCAAAAGAATAAGAAAGGGCCGGGGGTGTGGTAGAGTACCCTTGAGCTGTCTCCAGTACCCAGTAAATGCACAGAATCGCCATGACTCAGCAGTTTCACTTCAGGGTAAGGCCAAGGAAACTGAACACGGGATCTCAAGGAGGTTTTTGTGCACACACACCCGGGGCCGCGGCTTTCACAACAGCGTGGCATGGAAACCCCCTCCTCTCACAGCACACAGCGTGGCATCGCAGACAAGTGGTAGGTCGGGCCACCGGCCAGGGCGGAGGGGCGGTAGTCACCGTCCAACAAGGACAGAGTTTCAGTTTTGCAAGACAAAGAGCCTGGGCATGGCGGTGGTGATGGCACGTCACGAGTGTCTTTACCAACTGTACACTGAACAATGACACAGAGGTGTATTTTACCACCGTTTTAAATTGGGGGCAAAAGGTTAGAAACAAAAGTTGCTTTTTAACCGAGCCAGCCTCAGACCAGGTTGCCAGGAGCCTGAGGTGACTCAGCAGGGGCCTCGCCCTCCACTCCCTGGGGTGACATTCAGGGGCCCCGAGACCCCACCCACCTATTCCCCGGGGCTTGGGCTCAGCAGTGAGTCAGAAGCCAACGGGTGAGCGGCAGCGGGTGCCAGCAGTGCTGGCGGCAGCCCAGCCCCATTGGGAGCCGGTGAAGCTGAAGATGTGATTACGACGGCACATTCTCCCGTCCCCTCCCACTGGACATGTAGGTTGGTTCCAGTTTTGCACGAGAGGCCTAGCCGTGGCCCGATCCCCTGCGCCTAACGCGGCGGCGTCTCTGGCTAGAGAAGACCGGGTGGACGAGGACCTCCCTCTCGGCCGCTTTCCTTCCCCTCACAGATGGGCAGTCCCCGCACTGCGCCACACTCCTCGCCACACTCCTGGGGCAGTGAACGACAGGTCCCCGGGTGTTCCAGTTCCAACAGCAGAAGGAGTCCAACTCCTATTTTTTCTTCTAGGATTGGGGTGAACCCAGAAGCACTCTGAGGTACATCCCCAGCTCCCCTCCCCCTGCTTTTTTGTGTGTGACACAAGGTCTCACTAAGTTGCATGGGTTGGGCTTGAACTTGTCATCCTCTTGCCTCAGCCTCCCAAGTAGCTAGGATCACAGGCACGCACCGCCACGCTGCTCCCCCAGTTTACTCAAGGACCTACCTCAGCTCTGTTCCCATCTGGACTGGTAACCCTTATGGGGCGGCCCTGAGTGCTTCCTGCAGACGGTGGGGACGTTCCCTGCGGCCAGGATCGGCCCCCAGGGAGCACCGCTGTGGGAGCTCCATGCGTGGCCGTGAGCAGACTTCCGAGATGACCCTCTAGGCAGGTCTGTGGGTGCTGCCGCTTTGCTTCTTTGGGCAGCTGCAAGTTATCTTTGTAGAAGAAGAGATGCAGCGATGTTGGTGGTCTCCGCCTTAAGAATAAGGCTGCAGAGGCTGGTGATTTAGCACAGTGGTGTAAGTGCCTGCTTGACAAGCACAAGGTCATGAGTTCGGTCCCCAGTACCAAAAAAAAAAAAAAAAAACCAAGAAAAATACAAGAATAAGGCTTCAGGTTATTCCTGGGACAGCTGGTGGGGTCTGAACGTGAAGAAGAGAAATTGAATTAGAACACCATATCCATGCATCGACACATCACCTGATTTTGCAAAGGAGACAGTGACCGTGCAGAAGTCCTCGTCCACTGGTACATGAGCTCAGGATTCAGGGCTGAGCCGGCCCTGTGTTGTAGCTGATTCACAGAGGGCTCAGAAAAATGCCAGACACAGAAAATCACAAACCCAGTGTGGCAGAAGGTGGACAACCAGGGTACTTGAGAGAAGAGGTTTATGGTACTACTCTTGCAAGTTTTTCTGCAAGTTTGGAATTCACACCTGTAATCCCAGCACTCCGGAGGTTGAGGCAGGAGGATTGCTGTGAGTCTGAGGCCAGTGTGGGCTACATAATGAGTTCAAGGCCAGCCTGAACTATATAGCAAGACCCTGCCTAAAAAAAACCACAAGGATGGCAAAGTGACCAGAGAAGGCGACCGATGACCATGCGGCTGCCATGTTACCCTTCATCTACATTTGCCTGAGGAAGCAATGGCTGCCCCGCCGAACCTCAGTAACTCTGTCACATTTAATCCAAATGCACCTCGAATCCCCCTCTCGTAGATGAGGAAGTTGCCGCAAGCACAGAGCAGCGGTGGCCCTGACACAGGACGGTGACTGCCACCATGCGGAGGGTGAGCCAGGCCCGCTCCTCCACTCCCCCCCCCCCCCCGTGTCCTTCTTTACCTCCTGCCGTGCTGGGCCCGGCACTCTGCCTTCCCTGCCACTCCGCAGTCTGCACCTCCGGCCTCAGCGGCACCAAGGCCCGGCTTCTCCTGGCCTCTCTCGGCCTCTCCTTTAGGCTGAACTGGGCCAGCGGCCAGCGGACTCCACCCAAGCCTGCGTCCTCACTGACCTCCCAGCTCCATGCAGGCACCTGAAGCCACTGCGGCTGCGGCCTCTCAAGCCGTGCGCCCACCTCTGACCTACCTCAACCTGGGCTGTGGGGCAGCTCAGGGCAGGTGCCCCACCCCACACAACCCAGGAGGAGCAGGAGCAGGCGCGGCGCCTCCAAAGGCCCAGGTGCCTTCCTTCTCCGGAGAGGGAAGAACGGACGTGGGGCCAGAACTGTACATGTGCAACAGGGCACCTGCAACGCCCTCGGGGAAGGGCCTCTGCCCCTCCCGGGCTCCCCGGAGTGCAGGGCTGGGGGGCAGAGAGCCTGGGGCTCTTCCCGTTGGGGAGGGGGCCCTGGACCTGTGTGGGGAGCAGGTGTCCCAGGCAGCAGCCATAGCCTCTCAGGATGCCCACCGCCCTGGTCACGCAATGTGCAGTCTCTGGGGGTCCTGGTCCTTCTTCCAGGCTCTGGCCGGGGTCCTTAGCAGCCCTCATGTGACGCAGCACATCTAAGGCAGAGGAGGTGCTGTGAGTGAGACATGGGGCATCACATAGCTGCCCATGCCCATGGGATGCCCAGCGGCCAGTGTGAAACCCGCCGTCAACTGCGGATGCAAGAGAAAACCGTGCATCGGTGCAGGCTCCTCAGTGGCAGCCAACCTCGCCCCTCCAGCCAGCGGGGCTCTGGACAGAAGCTATGCGCATGCAGTGGCAGAGATGAGATGGGACACTTCTGTGCCTTCCCCTGGTTTTGCTGTGAACCTGAAACTTCACTGGGAAACAAAGTGTGTTTTTTATCCATCCATAGCTTGTGGCCATTAGGCCCTTTCTTGCCATAAGACCTTGCACTGCACTGACTGGAGCACTTCTGCAGTCCCGCAGAGCGCCGTCTTCCCATCCAGGCCTTGCTCACGTGGCACCTTCTCATGGACTTCTCATTTACACTGGTAAATGAGCCCAGTCACAATGCCTACCTACTGGCCAGCTGGATAATCCATGTCCCACTCACAGGATACAGGCATTTAACATCTGTCCCCAGCAGCCCTACCCCTAGAGGCGATCTGATCTGCCTGCCAGCACAGCCCACAGGAGGCACCCAGCGGGGTAAATTACAGTCCAGCCACACCATGGAATATGAAGCAGCTGTTAAACAGTAAGACATTTGGGCCGGGGATATAGCTCAGCAACAAAGCACCTGCCTGGCAAGTGCGAGGTTCTGAGTTCGAGTCCCAGTACAAAAAAAAAAGTAAGACGGTTAAAGTACAAAAAATCAAAAGTAACAAAAAAATCCTTTAGGTTTTTTCAGTGCAGTTGAGAGAAGAGAGAGAAAGAGGTCTTTATTGCAGGCACAGGAGGGCTGCAGAAGAGTGTAAAATCCTTCAAAAAGGGGATCTGGGGAACAGTTTTTACAGATTTGGGCTAGGGGCGGGGCACCTGGGTGACTGTGGAGTCCTGGGATTGGAGAGGGCTCATCCATGCACAAGAAGAGGGGGAGGTTTTTCCTGGAACTAGAAAGAACAAGACAGAAGTTACTCTCAGAGAGATAAATGGTTTCTCCTGGTCCTTGCGGATGTCAGGTTAGAGATCATTAAGCCCCAGGCTGGCAGAATCTATCAAAAATGTGTTGGTCAAAGGGCACTGACAAGAAAATAAAAAGACAACCAACAAGATGAGGGGAAATATTCTCAATCTGATGAGAGATTGGTGTCCATAAATACATAAAGAATTCTTAACCATTCAACAATAAAAAGACAAAAGATCGCAAATAGTTAATTTTTTTTTAAAAAACAGATATGTTAATGGTAATAAGCACACAAAAAGATTCTCTCCATCATTAGCCACTAAGAAAACATAAATTAAAAACGCAAAGTGCAGCCCACCGCCTTGAGCCCAGAGAAGTCACACCCCACAGAGAGCCAACCACCAGGGCTGGAGGAGAGAAGGCCGTACCAAGGCCCTGCCACCACTGGGGGAGCACTGGTGAGGCACCGCCCCACACCTCCCCACCACCCTGGGAACCTCGGATCAGAGGAACCCAGGTGCCAATCCTCTGTGCTGTGGGGGGAAGCCAGTGCAGGAAGCACCCAGGACTCAGCAGCCGGCTGATTCGGAGGAACACAGGAGAAGGTCAAGACTGAGGAGCAGGGTGCAATCTCAGGCCTCAGTGCCCCCAGAACAAGTCCAGGAGACACAGACACAAAAGAAACCGGAAGTCACACACCTGAAATTTCTGAAATGATAGCGATGGAAGTAAAAAGACAACTCAGGGCTTACGTTGTTTGATTAACTTTGCATACCTATCACTGGTAGTCAGGACAACTATGCAGAGGATAACAATGTGCAATGTAGTAACTGTCGCTGATTTCCTACTGTCTGGTTTTTGAAATCCAGTACGGCTCTCATTGGTTTGTTTTGTTTCATTTTATTGTTTTGTTTTATTCTCTTTAAAATTAAAAAATATATATATGCTGAGACAAGAGGATTGCTACAAGTTCCAGGCCAGCCTGGACAACAGAGAGAAATTCAAGGCCAGCCTGAACTGCATAGTGAAATCCTGTCTGGAAAAGACACACACACACACACACACACACACACAGAGTGAGATACCAGGTCACATCCCTTAGACTAGCCATAACCCAAAATGGGAAACAGCAAACGGTGCTGAACTGCTGAGCATGTGGGACAACTCAAACAATCACACACTGTTGGCAGGAATGTGAAATGATACCGTTGCTATGGAATAAGTTTGTACAGTCCGCTTTCCACTGCCGAAAGCAAACACCCGTCAGCTACAGTTTAAAGGAGAAGTCTATTTGGGTTCACAGTTTCCAAGGCTTCAGTCCATGGCTCCAAGGCAGAAACGTCACCATGGAAATGCATGAAAGGGCAAAGCACCTCAGCTTGTGGGATCCAGAGAGTAAGGAAAGAACCCCGAGAGGCAAGGGCCAGGATCAGCCACAGTCCCCAAGATCATGTACTAATGACCCGCTTCCCCCAAGGAAGCCCCGCTTCCTACAATCCATTCAGTTATGAGCCCAGCGATGGCTTAACCCACTGATGAGGTCAGCGCCCTCACAAACCAATCACTTCTCCAGGAGCCTCTTAACCCAGTGAGGGTGACAATAAAGATCAACTGGCGCGATGGTTTCCAAACAGCTGATCACATTGGACTCGGCAATGACTCCTATGTATGTGTGTCACACCAAACGCACACACCAATGTCCACTGCAGGTTTATCCGTGCATCCAAAGTGTGGGAACAAACTAAACGTCCATCAGCCAGATGAATAAACACCCCACATTCACCCAGTGGGATGGTATTTGGCCACGTAAGGGGATGAAACCCCAGTATCCGCTTTGACAAGAATAAACCTTGAAGTCATTATGCTAAGAGGAAGAAGCCAGACACAAAAGGCTATAGTTCACATGACAGGAAACGTCTGCTGCAAGGAATCCACAGAGGCAGAAAGTGGATGAGCCGTTGCCAGGGTGTGGGGGAAGAGGGAGGTGGGGAGTGGCTGCTAATGGATATGGATTTTCCTTTAGAGGTGATGAAAACGTTCTCTAATTAGATAACAGTGATTACACTCCTTTGTGTACACACTAAAAATCATTGAATTGCAGTTATGTCATTTATATCTTAAAAAAAAAAAAAGTGAGGAAACTGTATCTCCCAGGGCAAGATAAAAAACTACAACAACCCAAGAGCAAAATATATGTAACTTCTCTGAGAAAAGGGAAGGACAATAACAATATGTATCCATTTTGCTGTATTTGAAGAAAAGTGTTAGATGGCTACATATGAGACTGGTATGGCTACCTGAAAGGGGTTGGAGAAGGGTGGTCAGGGTTGAGGCTGTCCTCAACTCACTATGTAGCTCAGGCTTGCCTTGAACTCACAGCGATCCTCCTGCCTCTGCCTCCCCAGTGCTGGGATTACGGGCCTGTGACACCACACCCAGTGACATCCTCTTGATGAGTACCCCTCTATATCACTTTGATCTTCAAAGCTTCAGAGCTTTGAAGCTTCCCTATTTTTTTTTTAATTTTACTTTAGAGAGAATAAAACCAAGCAAAATAAAACAGAATAAAGCCAATCCAAACAAGACAGTGTAAGTGACACAGGATTTCAAAAGAAGGTAAGAAGAAATCAACAATGGTTACTATAATGCTTCTTGTTGTCTTCAAAATAGCTGCCCGTGCCATTGGATACAACAAAATCAAGATAAAATAGAATAAAGCCCAACCAAACAAAACAATGAGGATAATACAGGATTTCAAAACAAGGTAACAGGCCACCACCTTCAGAAGGAGATCATATATACGCTACATTGGGTATTGTTATCCTCTGAATAGTTGAACAGACTACCAGCTACAACCCTAAGGCCTGCAAAGTCAGTGAAACACTAAACACTACAAGCATTAAATTGTATTTCACCTCATTAGCCACCATCATGGCCTGTGTTTCTCCAGATCAGCAGGTCCTTGCAGTGGGCGGGGCTGGGCGATTGGCTCTTCCTGTCTCCCTTCCTGGAAGCTGGAAGCTGGAAGGGGCAGGTGTGTGGCTTCCCACCCCCCCCCAGTCAGCCCGAACATGGTGCCAACTCACAGGAGGTCTTAGCTTCTTGCAGACTTCTTGCTCTCCTCCCCTGAAGTCCACAAATCACATCTTACCTATTAACAGTACAAGTTCTTAAAAAACAAAAGAAGTGGAAGGTGGTGCATGCCTGTAATCCCAGCTACTAGGAAGCTGAGGCTGGGGGAATCTGGGTTGGAGACCAGCCTGGGCCACAGAGCAAGACTCCAACTCAATAAATAAATAAGTAAAAAAAAAAAAAAAAGTTCGATCATATCATTTTTCTGCTCAAACCCTACAGGATGGGACTTCCCAGATCATCTTAAATCAAAACCAAAGACCTAAAAGTCCGGTGCAAGAGCCCACACCACCTGCCCCCTCCATGCTGCCGGATCTCCTGGTCCTCAGTGCACGGCCCCTCACTGTTTCCGGAACAGGGTTAGCACACTCCTGTCTCTCGACTTTTCCCCCTGCTGTTCCCTCAGCTGGAATGATATGTCCCCAGCTATTTGCACACTTGGCTCCCTCCTACCTTCTAGATCTTGGCTCAAATGTCATCTTGTACACCGATCTTTGCTGACACCATCCCAGTCTCCTCATTTTCTCAGAACAGCACCAGGGCCAAGGTGGTGCTTTACAAGCAAGAGTGAGTGGATGAACGAAGTAATGCGTTATCTCAGGCTGTCTGTCTGCCCAGCAGCCACTGGCATCCCTGATGCTAGCTGTGGGCAGGGTCTCCAGATGCACGCAGTAACCAGCCACTGGAGCCTGTTAGAGGCTCTGCGATGTACACTGTGAAATCCAAAATCCAGCCCCCACCAAAGCAAGGCACGGTGACCTCCTGCGTGAGAAAATGCCACCTTGAAATTAGTAAACGACACCAAGCCAGTTGGCTTCACCCCCGTCTTCAGGGACTTGGGCTGCAGCCTACGCTTGCTGTGTGAAGGTGGCTATCATCTCCTAAGAAATGTAGGAAGAAGACAGGGAGGGGGCACCGGGCCGACTAGGACAGTCGCCATCCGGGCTAGAAACAGCCCTGGGTACCCAGCAGCTGAGGAATCTGGGGCTTAAAAGCTCAGAGCCTCCAAAAGAAATCTGGAACGAGATCTTATCTCCCTCTCCCAGGCACCTCCTGGGTCCTTCCTGCCTCCAGAGTGGCTTCTATCTGATCCACAGTGAGGAGTTATCTGCGCAGTCACTGTGGACTGCCCCAGTGGAGTCAGACAGACCCAGGCCTGTTGCAGTCATTTATTTAGCTGCTGATCTATTAAAGGCATTTGGCCTTTACCGGAATTGCTTCTACCGTGTGCCAAATGATGATCCAGGTAGGTCACAGAGTTGGGGGTGTTTCCCGGAAACAAAGCAAGGTTTTTGCCCTCCGGAGCTTGTTTGTGACGGGGGAGACAGGAACCAAAAGTTCATCGCCCATAACAAGCCTGCAAAGACAAAACACGATGATGTCACAGTGACTGTGAGAAGGCAACCGAGGAGGCCATCAGAGCCTCTCCGAAGAGGTCACATCCTTAAACAGAATGCTGCTCTTCTAGCTCTGGGCAGGGCGCCTGGCAGTTGTTACTCGTTCAACACATCTTAAGAGATCTCTACTGGCATTTTCATCAGTTTAGCGTCCCCTCTTGGAAGAACCTGAGTCCCTGCGGGCGGATGGGGACGAGGCTGGAGGTTTCTCACCCGCCGCGGGGCGCACAGCTCTGCGCTGGCACACAGTCGGTGCACACAGTAGGCTCGGTGAGCACTCTGGGCTCCAGCCCCAGCACTCCTCCCGGGGTCCAGCACACGATCGGCGCTTGAAGGTGAGTGCCAAAGAAATGCCAGGCTCAGGGTCGGGTCTCCGCCCACTGCACCGACCTATCCGCCCAGGCGGAGGTGGGCAGCGACGCCTCGAGCCTTCTGAGAGGCCGGAGCCCGGGCTGGCTAGGGGCGGAGCAGGGCAGGCGGGGACGCGCAGCCCGCCCCACGCTTCCGCGCCCAGCTGCGCCCAGCTGCGACTCCGCCCCCGGCGCCGCGGTTGGCTGTGGCTCGGCGGCCGCCGATTGGCCCCTGCGGCTCCGGCGCGGGCCCCGATTGGCTGTGACGCGCGACCTGGCGAAGCCCCCGCCCGCGCCGCCGCCGCGCCCCGGCGCTGGGCGGTCATTGGGCGGCGTGATCTCGCCGCGATTCCGCGGCCGTGCAGCCGCCAGCAGAGTGCACCCAGCGGGCTGGGCCGGTGACCATGGCGGGCGCCGAGGACGGGCCAGGCCAGCATCCGGAGCTCGATGAGGACGAGGCGGCATATTGCAGGCGCTGGGGCGCGCAGCACGCCGGGGCCCGTGAGCTGGCCGCTCTCTACTCGCCAGGTAGGACCTTGGCCCCCTGGGCCTGCAGACACCAGCCCTGTGGCTGTCTGGGTGGAAATCTCAGCCTCGCATCCAGATGGGGAGCTCCAGCCTTCGCTTCTAACTTGCAAAGAGCTACTGTAGGTCCGGGGACCCCACCCTGGCGTCCCCTTCCAAGCCCGTGTCAGAATCCCAGCCCCGGGGCTTTCTGGCTGTGCACCAGGCACTCCCTGAGTCGGGGAACTACCCTATCAGGTCCCTGGCTGTGATCAGCACTAGCAAATCCGAACCCTGGCCCCAGGGGCACCTTGGGCTGCAGTGATGACTCCCAGATTTGGGAACCTTCACTCCAGGGCCCAGCCCAAGGCAGCTTCTAAAGTCGCATCCCCTCCTTGATTTCCCAAATCGGGAATCTATAGCCAAGTGCTCCACCTGCACCCTCGCCAGGACCCTGGGCTGCAATGACCTCACCACCCCCCAACCTGAGAATGTTAGGTCCCTTCTCAGGGAGCCCTAACTTGGGAGCTCCTGGGCTACGTGTGCCAGGCGCCGTTCCTCCTCCGTCCTACTTACTGATTCAGTGGCTGCAGACCGAGATCTTTTTCCCTTCCCCTTTGGGGACTCTCCGGAGGGAGCATCAGCCCTCCCTCTGAAAGGCTGGAGGGGGATGCAAACCTCCAATTCAGGCTTCCTTCATACACAAACTCCAATTGTGGCTTTGGCCCTCCCCCACATCCATATATTGACCCCCCTCTGATAGGATTGGGGTGCGGAGCCCGCGGGATCACAACTGGAGAGCCTGGGTGCAGCTCTGCCTCCTTCTCACAGGCAGCGGACTGACCCTGGCTGCCTCTGGCTTTGCCCACTCCCATCCTGCTTCTGACTCCCGAGTGAGCCCCAGGACTCTCAGGGAGCAGTCCTCTCCAACCTGCACTCCCGGGCAAGGCCCAGTGACCCCAGGGGTTCAGGAAGTACCTTTGAGAACTCTGGGGTCAAGTGGCTAGGGGTGAGGTCCCTCTGGCCCTCTGCAGGATTGTCCAGCATTCTGACATCTTTCCTTCGGGCGGGGCCAGGTGGGCCTGGCGCTGCCATCCCCCCACCCCCATCCCATTCACTGGGTTCCATGCAGCACTTGCGGCAAGTGGCTGCATGACCTTGGGCCGTTTGCTCTCTCTCACTGGGTCCTAGATCTCCAGAGACTGTGCCTGCGGTTCCAGGCTGTGTGTGCAGTTCTACAAACCTCACTTGGGCCCCTGGTCTATGCTGCCATGGTTTCTTCCAGCCATACCCAAAACACCCAGTCCTTGGGTGGTGTGGGGTTGGTTGACATCTAGACTACTAAGCTGTGTGACCTGGGCCAAGCCTCTTCCCTTCCCAGCTTCCATGTCCTCCCCTCTGACCAAGTGCAAAGCAGTTTGTCTGCCCTTTCATGTCGTCAGGGAAGGGAGAGGGCACTGCCTGTGTGGCGCCCGGCATGCAGGATGCACTTTCGTAGTCAGCCCGGGAGCCTCACCTGTGCCTGAGCCTGCAGCGGGCTGTCTTGTGAACCTCTGTGGCCCTCAGACTCCCCGGCTGCGATGTGCAAGCAGTCAAGGCCCTGCTTTGGGGGTCGGGTCTGCCCCCCTGCCTGATTTCAACAGAACATCACCCAGGCGGCCTGGGCCTCCCTCAGGGACTGCTGTCTCACTTCTCTGTCACAGTCTCTTCTCTGTCCAGTTCTGGGTTCCCAGAGCGCCTTTCTTTCTGACGGAATAATCACACAAGAATCTGAGGCTGCAGTGTCCCCTGGGTGCTCCAAACCAGCAGCCTTTCTCTCCTGACCTGCAGGGGGGACTGGGGAGACTAGCTAAACTGGTTCCTGGAAATTCCTTTCCATAGGCTTCCCTTGGTGTGCCTCTGTTCCCTTGGGGACCTTTCTGAATTTGAGCAGTAAAAGGAGAGACCAGGCTTAGCATATATTGAGCACCTGTATTCCAGTCCCAGTGGTAAGCCCTAGGGGCAGAGCATCAACACAGAAAAACTGGACCTGGCATTTTAGCTATGACAAGCCACAAACCCCCAAATAAGGGAAATGTCTCTCCCGCTTAGTAGTGACAAGTGCTAAGAAGCAAATACTTACAGGAAAGAGGGAAAGGAAAATAGTCAGGAGAGGGTGACATTGAGGAAAGCAGGCAGTTAAAGCCCTGCTGAGTAGGTGACATTTGAACAGAGACCTGGCAGGAGAGGAAAAGAAGGAACTTTGGGAATATTTGAGGAAGAATTGGTCCAGACCAGGGAAGCAGCAGGTGCAAAGACCCTGAGGTGGCCACACTCCCAGCACCACTGCAGAGCACGGAGAGCAAGAGACAGTTCCTGGGCTCTGGGACTGAGCTCCTGAGATTCCTGATGCCAGAGGCGGTAGGGCCCTTGACAGCCGACAGCAGTACTAAGAGCGGTGAACTCGAGCCTTCATTGGGCACTTCCCACACGTGCTCTCGGCTCATTCTCACTCCATCATGCAAAGTGCGCCTGGCATTGACTCCATTTTCCAGAAGAGGAAGCCAAGACCCTGTAGCGAGCCTCATGACCCTGCACATGCGCACACGTTCTTCCAGGCGCTATCCTAACTGGGATCAGGTGGCACCTGCCCCCAGCAGCTGGGAAGACAATCAGGGGTGGGGGCATCTGTTGGGTTTGCCTGGGTGCCTTCTTGAGGAGTGCTCTGTCAATCTCCATCAAGGAATTTCAAGAGGCTTAGCAGAGAGGGACCCACCCCAGGTCACACGGCAGAACTAGAACACGGCGGGGACATTCTGGGTTCCGGACTCTTAACCTGCCCTGTGGAGGGGAGCCAGTCAGGGCTGGGTACACAAGCTGCCCCAGGCAAGAAGAACAGATGTGTGCAGGGCCTGTGGAGGGAGCTATGTGGGGCAGAGCGGACCTTGAGGGCTTACAGCACCTGGTCCTATGGACCCCAAGTGTCTGGGTGAGGAATTGGGAGCCTCCCTGTGGGACCCAGGAGCCATAGAGGCTCCTGCACAGCCCTCCACTCTGTGTTTGAGCTTCCTAGCAATGAGCCACCTATGCTGAGCCAGGTTTGCGAAGGGCTGGTGACAGCAGGCCAAGGCCTGAGGCAGGTGTCTGTTCCCAGAGGTGCCCGTGGGAACCTGGCTGTGATACTTCTCAGAGGCCTGGGCCCTAAAGGTGGATGCCTGAGGGGGCCCGAGTGCAGCTGTCCATCTACCTGGCAGCTGTGGCTGCCTCTGCCCTGGAGGGCACAGGAACATATCAAGGGGTTCAGGGTGTCAGGAACACAGGGTGGGGTTGGGGAACGGAGAGAGGGCATCAGCTGCTGCATGGGTGGGATAAGAGCAGGAGCCTGGGTTCACCCACATGGCCTTGCCCAAGCCAGAGGATATGGCCTGAGGGCGCCTAGGCCCTGCCACCAGCCAGCCACGCTTGCTTTCTGTCTCCTGTCTGGTTCTGCTTTTTCTCTCCCCATCTTGATTCCTGTCTCTGCTTTTTGTTCTTTTGGTCTGTGTCTCATCTTTCTCTGGTTTCTACTGTCACTATGTGTCCCCCTCTGTCTCTCTGGTCCCCACCCTCTGTACTTCCTGTCTTTCCCCCATGAAATCAGGGGACCCTGGGTGTCCAGGGCTGTCGAAAGCACAGGTTGTTTGGGGGCCTGTCTTGACCCAAGCAGGAAGAAACAAGCCCGATGCCGACCCCTTGCCTGGGGCCTGGCATGGCCGCCCCGCCCCTCCCACTCCACATCCACACGCACCAGCCCCTCCCCAGGCCAGCAAGCGGTCACTGCCGTAGCTCGGCTCACTTCGTCCCACCCGCTAAGCCAGGGCTGGTGGGCAGTGGGCTCCAGAGCTGTAGCCAGAGGACAGGCGGGCCTCCCTGTCCTCCGAGCCCATCCCAGCCTCAGCCCGCACATCTGTCCAGTGACCACCTGACCTCACCAGCCTGCCGGGCTGATGGGCCCTGCCACAACTCAAGGCCCTTGAGCAACTTCATCTTTCCATCTGTTCTGTCCCCTTGAAGGACAAGGGAGGATGGTCCCCAGGTGACAGGGTATGGTGAAGGGTGACAGACCATTTGCAGTTCTGACCCAGCAGAGCTGAGGTATTCCACAAAGCTGCTTGTCATCTGTGTATTTTTCATGGATCAGGACTGAGGTACTCAATCTGCAGAGATGGCATTGCCATAGGCAAATGTTCAGACTACAGGGACCTTCTCCAAGCTGTGAGGAGAGAGCTGGGCCATCTCTGGGGTCAGGACAGCCCAGAACGTCTAAGCCACCATGTCCCATTTCTGAGTCTAGGGTCCTCACCCAAGTCTCAGCCTCAGTTTTCTCATCTGGACAAGTGGGTTTCCTAGTTCCTTCTTTGACAGAGCTAAGACTTTAATGTGAGGCCGCGTCTCAGAGCGGGACACTCTGATGACCACAGGAGCCCAGCCAGGGCTACCCCCAAGTCGTGCAAGGACACAGGGAGGGGAGGAGACCTCTGAGCCTAGAGCTGGTGCCCTCAGGTGGGGTGACCTCCACTGCACAGGCTGGGCAGCCAGAACCCCGAGTCCTTTGAGGATATAAGAATTGGTGTTTCGTGGGTCTTTTGGCTTGTTTGTTTGTTTCTGAGATGGGGCTTTGCTCTGCAGCCCAGGTGGGCCTTGAACCCGTGATCCCCCTGATCTTTCCCTGCACCTCCTGAGTGCTGGGCCACCAGCCCGACAGCTGGTTTTTGAAAAACAGTAAGATTTGCCACAGGGACCAGATCGCAGCATCTCCGATGGGGCCACACCCAGCTCCCTGTGTGACGGGCAGCAGCAGGTGTGAACCAGGCATTACTGTCACTGTCACTGTCACCTGATCCTGTCGCTCTGGGCTCTGCCACTTTCTGTTGCTGTGGGCTTCCAGGCAGGCCGTCAGGAAGGCTCTACCTGTCCTGTGTTTCGGGCAGCATCCCTCAGTGCTTGCTCTTCGTCCCCACTGTTGAGGCTTCCTACATCTAAGCACCAGCCGCACACAGGAACCAGAAAGGGGAAGGCCCTGCTGGGCCTAACTGGGTGACGCCAGGCTGCACGGCCCGAAGGGAACAGTCCGACTGAGAAGCAAGGTGTGAGGAGCTCTAGGTCTGCTGCTGCAGCTGTGCAACTTCTGTCGAGGCCTTTGCCTTTCCTGGTCTTTTTTTTTCTGGTATCAGGAATTGAACTCAGGGCCTCACGCTTGCCAGCCAGATCCCTGAGCTAGATCCCTGTCCCCCTTTTCTGGTCTTTTTTTTTTTTTTTTTTTTTTTTTGTAGTACTGGGGATCGAACTCATGACCTTGCACTTGCCAGGCAGGCGCTTATGCCGCTGAGCTAAATCCCCAGCCCGTCTTTTCTGATCTTTAATGTTCTCTGCTATACACAAAAGGGGCAAAGGGACGGATCCTGGTGTACACTGCCCCTTCTGAGCTTTGATCGTCCTGTGGGATAGGAGGCAGGCAGCTGGCTGTCCTGGTTCTGCTTGAGGATGGGCCAGGAGCAGTGTGCCGTTATGTGACTTGGACCAGACCTGTCCATTCTATCTCTCTATCTCTGTCTCTGTCTCTATCTCTCTCTCTCTGCCTCATTTTCCCTATCTAAATAGGAAGTGTCATACTTTCTTCCAAGATATGCGGAGGAGGAGTGCCCAGAGTGTAGCCTGGTGGTTTTCCTTTAGGGTTGTGGTTAGGAGTACATTGCTTCCATAGGCTTGACTGAGCATCTGGGCCTCCGGAGATCTCGTCCTGACACGTGGGGCTGCAACTCTCAGCTGTAGGCTCTGGGCTGGGGGAGCAGAGGGCGGGAGGAGGCAGGTTGGGTGGCTTCCCGGAGCAGGCTCGAAAGGGCCAGGCAGCAGCACGCCCTGGCCCAGACCCCTCGCTTTGCGTTGCTGGTCACTGCCCAGCCCTGTTTAAGGTGGGTCTGAGTCCCCCCCACCCTCTAGAATGTCCCAAGGATGATCGAGTGGACAGGAATGGAGGGTGGGCAGGGACCAGGGACTTAGGAGCTGTGGCCTTGGGATCCCAGCCTGTAGCTGACTAGCTGGGCAGTCATGGGCCACCTCCTCAACCCTAGACCCTCGGTTTTCTCATCTGCAAAAGGGGTCCCCCTGCAGATGCCTGGCACTTAGTAACTGCTCAGAGAATGTTAACCACTAAAACCACAATGGTAATGGTACCGTCACTATCTTTAAGCGTCTCACGCCTTTGTGACCAGCTGCCCTGGGACCAATTCACAGGTTCTATGTCAGCCAACGGGGTCTTTATTTTTTTTTAATTAATTAATTTATTTATTTGGTCCTGGGGATCGGACTCATGACTGTGCGCTTGCTTGCAAAGCAGGCGCTTATGCCGCTGAGCCAAATCCCCAGCCCCTTCATTTTATTTTTTAAATTTTAACTTATAGTTAAAATAACAACGCTGATTTGGTACATTCAGAAGGGAGTAAGTGTAAAACCACTCTCTACCACATAGATTTTTTTTCCTTTCTGCAGAAGTAGCTGCAGTTCAGGGCTCTGGCTCTTTGCCCGACTGGGTTGTCGTAGGTGTCTCTCCGTCTGCGCGGAGACAGCAGCCGGGCTTCCTCCTGGCCCACAGGTGCTTGACCGAGTTCATCTGCCCAGTCCCCAGGTGGTGAGCACTTGGGTTAGTCCCTAAGTTTTGACATCTCCAACAGACGGCAGTGAGTCAGTCAGCTTGCCTGAACTGACGAATGTGTTAAAGACACGTGATGACCGGCCGGGACATAGCGCAGTGGCAGAGCACCTTCCATGGCAAGTGCAAGGTCCTGAGTTCAGTTGCTGGTACCAAACACACACACGCACACGCACGTGCACGTGACAATGGCAGCACTCAGAGAGCTTTCCCACCTACGCCCCAAAGCCTGGCTTCTCCTCAGAACAGGAGCTCTTCCTCCTGGGAGACCTCATCCCAACTGACCACACCAGGCAGCAGCCAAGCCAGGAAGTGTCCCCCAGGCCCTGTGTCTCCTGCTCCGAGTAGGCGTGGGCAGGTTCTGAGCCTCTGAATCCTCACCTGCAAGGGGACCGGGGACAGCTGGTGCCTGAAGCTTCTGGTCGAGTCAAACAGAGGCTCCTTGCAGCTCTGGGTGGGCGGTGTCCCCATAGAGGGCTTGGGTGGGATCGAGTTCAGGTTCCATCCACTTAGGAGTACAGCCACCTGCCCCCGCCCCTCTCCCCGCAGGCAAGCGCTTCCAGGAGTGGTGTTCTGTGGTCCTGTGCTTCAGCCTCATTGCCTACAACCTGGTCCACCTCTTGCTGCTGGCCCGCTGGGAGCACACGCCCCTCGTCGTCCTGGGCATAGGTGAGTGCCGGCCCAAGATCTGCACGTGTGTGTGTGCGCGCGTGTGCGTGCACGCGCGCATCTCCTGTCTCAGTGGGGGCCCCTCCATCCCTCGCTCACGTCCCAGGAGCTCAGTGCAGGATGATCAGTGACTGAATGCACCAGGGAACCACCGTTCATGTCCTCTGTACAGTTCTCCCTGGTCCCCAGGTAGGTGCTAAGGTTGTCATCCTTCTCCAGATGAGGAAACAGGCCCAGAGAAGGCACTAGCCAGAAGCACAGCGTAGATCTTAACATACCAGCTCTGCTCCCAGACCCCCAGGTGACTCAGTTTCCTTTGTGTCCACACCGCGTGCCTCTCACTGGGACCCTTGCTCCCTTCCTGTCCTGGGCTCCCAAGCTGAGAGGCAGCTGTGGCCTTGGTCCCGCCCACCTGCTCTCCCTACGGTTCCTCCGCAATCTCATTAAAAACATTCTGGCCGCCTAAGCCAATAGTGCCCAGGCCACTAATGGAGTCATCTGGGCTGGGAGGGGAGGTCACGTCCTGGGAGCATGACGGGGGAGGCGGAGGGAGCCAGGCTGCTGCCTGCCCCCAGGATGGGGACCTGGGGCCCAATCCCCGGTACCAGACTCAGGAAAAAAGGAGACACGGTCCCTTGGGGCCTCAGCTAGGGGCACTGAGGCAGCCCTGGGTCCACACCAGCCTTACCACTGCCTGGCTGGCTTAGCAGATGCCACCGCCTCTCAGCCTCAGTTTCCATCCATGTAAAGGTGAGGGCTGTGGTGAGGATAAAACGTGGGTGTGCATCGGCACTGAGACTTGTGACTGAGAACTGGGCAGGGGCCGCCATCCATCGAGCCCTGATCGGGGCACCTCCTGTTTTTCATGGTAGCCTGGAGAGGGAGGTTCCAGGTCACCATCCCCCGGGAGGGTGTGCACCCCCACCCCGCCCCATCGCCCCCTGCGTGGGCAGCGGCAGAGTCTGTGATCACAAATCTGGACTGGCAGCTCGCTGACCCCGGGCTTCCTGGCGGGGTGGGCCGGCTGCAGGGAACTCGGGGACAGAGGCTGCTCTGGGCTGTGGCCAGCTGGGGCGGAGCTCTGCATGGTCAGGGTCCAGGTGTGGAGGGCAGTGAGTGTCCTGGGCGGGTCCCCAACTCCCTCCCTGATTGGGACCTGAACATCCAACCCCAGCGTGGAAGCCTCTGGCGTGGAGCAGGCCCTCGTGGCTGCGGCTCCCTACCTGAGCCTCTGCCTCAGGGCTGATAAGGGCAGACAATCCCGATAGCTCTGTTTGCACAGGCCCCAGTCATTTAAATAGCTGCCCTGATTTGAGTGTTAATATGCAGGTGGTTAGGGCATCATGCCAGCAGCCAACACCTGCCCCTACCTGTCACTGCGTCTCCAGAGGTTTTGGTACCCAGGTGGTTCCGGAAATCAGGAAAAGCAGAAATACGAGAGGTGTCAACTGATAAAGCAAGGGTGAATGGGCTGCAAAGCTGGCAAGCACAGTGGAGATAAGGGAATAGTCGGGGATGCCTCTAGAAAGGTGGCATGTGTGTGTATGGAGTCTTGAAGGAGGTGAGAAAATAGACCATGAAACCATGCAGTTGTTCTGGGGACTGTGGTCCAGCCAGCAGAAACAGCAAGTGCAAAGGCCCTGAGGCTGGCAAGTGAATACAGAGGAGGCCTGTGGGGCTCAAAAGGATTGATCAGAGGAAAGGAGTTTGGTGGCAGCTCAGAGGCAGTGGGGACAGGTGGTACAGGGTTGTGAGGGCTGTGGTCAGAGCTGCAGGTTTTATTCTAAGGGCCTTGAGAAGCCGTTAGTGCTAGGAGGTGACACTGAAGGATGGAAGGGACAGGGAGGAGAGTGAGGAGGTGATGTGCTGTCCGCTGATACAGGTGGAGACAGCTGTCAGGTTCAGGACGTGCTATGGGGGTGAGGGGAGGGATGGCCTTTGCCACAGGAAGGATGGATGCTGGTGACAGTGGAGGGGAGAGAGGGGAGAGGGCTGCAGGGGCACCCATGGGGAACAGGACGTGGAAACGCCATGTAGAGATGGGGCCAAAGCCCAGCTACTGTCAACTGCCCCAGGCTGGGTGCACTTCTAGGCCGCCGGGGAGGCGCCAGGGTCCAGAGAGCTTGTGGAGTCTCGGGGACCAGCTGGCAGCACCAGCAGGGTGGAGAGTGGAGGGACGGCCAGACTGGCCACACAGAGGTCTTCTGTAGCCTTGACAAGGACCGTGTCGCATGGCGGAGTGGGCGCTGCCATCCTAGAGAAGGCCTAGCGGGAGTGCGGGCTGAGGTGACCCTTGAGGCGGAGTCCCCTGGGGCTGCCCACGCGCAGGACACAGTGAGTTGGAGTTCGGAGGTTGGCAGAGAGGTCACAGGGCTCAGATCGCAGACGATGCAGGGCTGGGTTTGATTCTGAGCTGACATCAGGGGAAGCAGGCTCGGGGTCCTGGCGCCCCCTTGGCCGTGTCCACCGCGTCCCCCGGTCTCCACAGCTGGCCTCCATGTTCTGGGCGGGGACAGAGATGTCCCAGTGGGTGGCCTGTGGGGCAGTGGAGGCCTCCGGAGGCCCAGGGACAGTGTCAAGTCCCCGTGCCCTTCCTGTGTCAGCATCTGTGGGGAAGAGGGCTGAGCAGGCTGACACCAGCCAGACTGAGCCGGGACAAAGCCGCTTCTGTGTGTGTGCCTCGCTGCTGGTCCACCCCGGCCCGTCCTCAGGGCGCCTGGAGCCAGCACTGGGGAACCCAACGCCTCGGGCTGCTCCCTGTGCCATCCGATCCCGCCCTCGGCCTTGGCAAGCAGGTGCAAGTCACTCGGCAGGTGACAAGACCGAGGCTCCGAGGGGGCTCATAGACAGAGCACGGCACCCTTGTTCCCTGTGTGGCTTCTGTTGGTCGGGGAGGGGACCTCATTCCCCTCAGCTGTGTCACTGTGAGTGACCCTGGCCACCCCTGCCAGCCTGTGACCTTGGGCTGCCCTTCCCTGCGAGTGTCTGGTGGGGCTGCTGACTAGGGGGGGCACTTTTTTGCGTAGACTTTGTTTTTTGAAGGTTGAAATCTACAGACAGTACACAATTCCAGACGGCCTGTGCCCCCCACGTTCCCCTCTTTCCATGTGATGTGGGTACGTGTGTTTTCTGCGGGGCTGAGATTGAGCCCAGGGCCTGGGGCTCTTTGACAAGTGCCCCCTGGGGAGCCGCACCCTCGGTGGCTCCTGGCCTCGCTCTAACATTTTCCGTAGCAGCTCAGGTGCACCAGGCGATACGTTTCCGGTCCTGGGTACCTGGGTACCTTAGTTGACCCTGGTGTCCCTTTCCTGATCCAGGGTCCCATCTGGCATTGCACTGACTCGGCCTCTTCGGGCTGTGACAGTCTCTTGGGCCTTCTTTGCTGTTTCACAGCGTGGCCCGCCTTTGGATTCGCCGGTTTCCCATGAGAAGCGAGGGACGGTGTGGCCGGCACCGTGCGTCACCAAACTATGGGGCTGCATCCACAGGACCTGCAGCTGTGATGTGGCCGTGCTCGACAGCCCCAGCCGCCCTCGTCAGGCGTCCCCGCTGTAAAGTCACCCTGTTCTCCGAGTGTCCTCGGAAAGAAATCTCTGCCCAGCTACACGGAAGGAGCACTCCCGTGTGCCAGGCCCTGTCACAGGAATCATTTTTCTTATCATTGTCCTCATCATCCGAGAGGATTAAGCACATAGGTCAATTAAAGAGATAAGCCTCGTAGCCGTCTGGCCCGGCCTGCGTGCGGCTTAGGGATTACAGGAGATGAAGCATCCGAGGTGCTGGCACAGAGCCCGGGACCTGAAGTGATCAATACACCGGGTTAAAAACTAAGCGTCTGACTTCTTCATCCAGGGCACGAGGGGGGCGTCTGTTTATATGCAGTCTTGGACCCAAATGTTCAAAGCAGCACAACCCAAATTTCTAAGGGGAGCCAGAAGGGCAATGTGTGGTTCCCCCAAATGATGGCTGGAGTACTACTCAGCACCAAAAAGTGAAGTGCTGGCGCACACACTCATAGGAAGAACTCTCAGTAAATTGTGCTGGTGAAGGAAGGAGCGCATTCCGCGTGGCTTCTCGTGTACACAGCTCTGGAACAGGCAAAATCAAGACAGCTCAGCTTCTGTCAGTATGCAGGTGAAGATGCCAAAGCCCAGAGGAGGCAAGGAGCTTGCCCAGAGCTGCACAGCACTTATGCGGGCCAACGTGGTCCTCAACTCTTGTCTGGCTCCTCTGCGGTGTTTGCCACATGGCTGTTTGTCCCTCCTGGCAGGCAGAGAACAAGTGCCCACAGCAGGTCATCTGCAGTAGGAGCTCCACAGTGCCCGACCTTCAGGGGCGCAGTTCGGGGGTTGGAGGGGTGCTGTCCAGGCCATGCGCCTCCCATTCCTGTCTCGGGGCTGCTGAGCTGGGCCATGCTACCTGGGATGGGGGTTTGCATTCTCGGAGCCTCTTTCCTTGTCCAAGAAGTGGGGATGATAACGAGGCCATCTGCAGTGGTCACGAGTGCTGACAAAGCCAACCAGCAGGGCGAGGTGACAGCGCACCAGCTTGTGAAGGTGGCGTTAGCGGGAGGGGTGGCTGACCTGCATCTTGCATCCTGAGTGCACGTGCGTGTGCGTGTGTGTCTGTTACAGGGAATGGAGCCCAGGGCCTTTGCACCGAGCTACCTCCCCAGCCCTTTTTCTCTTTATTTTGGGACAGCGGCTCTAAGTTACCCAGGCTGAGCTCAAACTTACCATCCTCCTGCCTCAGCCTCCCACAGGGCTGGGATGGAAGGTGTGCAACACCACAGCTAGAAAACACCATTCTCATCTGCCCTCCTTGTTGGCTGCCACCCACCCTGAGTGACTGCCCAGGCTTCTGCATGCCCAGAGAGTCAGCTGTCCCCAGTCCCCTCCCACCCTAGTCACAAGGCATTGGCCCGAAGCTGTTGCCCTTCCCTGTACCGCCCACACTCGGGACTGGCCTAGTGGGGCTTCTGCGGCGCCTGCCTCCCTGGCCTGGGAGAGGCCACGTGCTCATGCCTGGCCCCTGGCTCATCAGCTCCGCTCTCCAGGGAGGTGTCGGGGCTTCCCCAGCCTCCACAGTGCCCCAGGTCCCTGGTCCTGTGGCACCTCAGGGAAACTGAGTCTAAGTCTAGGGAGGAACGTGCCCCACCCACAAGACCATGGATGTCTTCTGCCCTCTGCCCACCATAGGTGGTGAGCTCTGTGTCAGTATCTTTGGGCTCCAGTACAGCACACATTTGAGAACTGGTCCAGAATGACAGCAATCCTCCTGCCTCAGCCTCTCAAGTGCTAGGATCACAGGTGTGCACCACCAGGCCCAGCTCTGCTAAGTGTTTGGGGGGATTTTTCTTTGCTATATTCACTCATTCACTTACTGTGACTGGACTTGAACCCAGGGTCTTTGTGACAAACAACATCCCCCATCCTTTGTTTTGTTTTGTTTTGTTTTGTTTTGAGACAGCGTCTAAATTGCCTGGGCTGGGCTCAAACTTGTGATCCTCCTGCCTCAGCCTCCCAGAGTGCTGAGATTGCAGGCCTAAGCCACCACACCCAGGTGATCTTTGAACTTTATTGAACTCCCATATATGGAGGCTGCCAGGATGCAGCCATAAACAAACCCGGGTCCTCGAGGAGCTGCCATTCTTGTGGTATGGGAGACAATAAACGAGGAAAAAGAAAATAGAAATGCCCGGGACGGTGCCAGGAAGGACGCTTGAAGAGCAGACCTAGGACACGGAAGGCCGAGGGGCGGGGCGGAGGGCGGGGCAGTGAGGAGGGGGAGGGGAGGGGCAGCTCTAGGGCTGCTGGCCGCTCGGCCTCAGTTTCCCGCTGTGTTAGATTCGGTCTCCGGGCCGCTTGGGAGCCCGGCTGTGCCGTGCACTGAGCATCCACCTGGGGCGTGGGGGCGAGGTGCAGCCAGCTTCGCTCGGGGCAGAGCACTTGCGCCCCGCAGCTCTTGCACTAATTTCATAGCGTTTTGGGTTTCAGTACATGTGGCGCATTTATCTTTCTACATCTGGCGGAGTTCACTTAACGCGCTGACCTCCGGTTCCATCCTTTTCCTACACATGGCGTGACTGCCTCCTCCACAGTGAGTGACGTTGCTCGCTCCACCGCACACGTGTTCCACCTTGTCTGTATCTGTTCGTCTAGATGAGCACCCACCTGGCTTCCTGCCTTGGCTACTGAGAAGGGTGCGAACCGAGCGTGGTGGTGCACGCCCTGTAGTGCCAGCACTCAGGAGGCTGAGGCAGGAGGGTGGCTTCGAGTTCTAGACCAGCCTGAGTGCCATGCCAAGTGCTGTCTCACAAAGAAAAGAAAAAAGACAGAACTGTGCTGAAATAAACATGGGTATAGGGCCGAGGATTTAGCTCAGCGGTGTAAGCGCCTGCCTGGCAAGCCTGAGTTTGTGAGTTCGATCCCTGGTACCAAAAATAAAGAAAATAAACATGGGTATACAGGTTCACTACCATGTGTTGACACTAATTCCTTCACGAGTTCTTTAGTTGTAGTGTTCGAGAAACCTCCATTCTGACTTCCACAGAGCTGTGCTGATTTACAGTCCCATTAGCAGCATAGAAAGTTACACTGCAACCCTGCCAGTGTAGATATTCCTGAGGACAGCCACTCTGACTGTGGGGAGACGAATCTCAGTAGGTCAGGCTGGCCTGGAACTGATGGTGAGCCTCCTGCCTCAGCCTCCCTGGTGCTGGGATTCGAGGCATGTGCCAGCACACCTAGGGGCTCAGTGTCGTTTTTGATTTGCATGTCACTGTTGGCTAGAGATGGTGAACATTTTTTGCAAAGACTTACTGGCTATTTTTGCTCTTTCAAGAACCGTTCGTTCAATTCATTTATCCATTGATTGATTATTTGATTTTTGGTGTTTAAAGGTGTTTGTTATTACACTTCAGTTTTTTGTTGTTGTTTTTGATACAAGGTGTTGAACCCAGAACCTTCATACTGAGCTACGTCCCAAACATATTTATTATTATTATTAATATTATTGTTATTATTATTTTGATTCGGGGTCTTGTAAATAGATAAGAGGGTGCTCCAACTCGTGATCCTCCTGCCTCAGCCTTCCAGAGTGCTGGGATTACAGGTGTGGGGCTAGTGTTACGTGTTTTGAGTTCTTTGTGTCTTCTAGGTATTAATTTGAGGTCAGAAGAGTACCTGGAAAAGGTTTTTTTCCCCTTCTCGTCACTCTGTTGACTGTTTCCTTTGCTCCTCGGGAACTTTTTAACTTAGTCCCATTTGTCGATCGCCGCAGTCACTTCTGTGCTGTTGGCCTCCTCGTCAGGAAATCCGCCCTTGCCAGTGGCTCCGGGTGGTTCCCCGATGTTGTCCTGGAGCCGGCTCAGGTACTGAGCTCTTTGATCCACTTTGAATGGACTGTTTGTTTTTTTTTGTTTTGTTTTTGGTACCGGGGATCAAACTCACGACCTCGCACTTGCCAGGCAGGTGCTTAAGCCACTGAGCTAAATCCCCAGCCCGAATGGACTGTTTTTGACAAGAGATAGGGGCCAGTTTCGTGTGCTCTCAGTGGGCCTTCGGCCTCCCCAGCACCGTTTGTTGGAGTCTCTTCTCCAGCATATTTTTGGCTCCTTTGTCAGGAATCAGACGGCTGTAGTTGTGTGAGATTGTTTCAGTGTCCTCTATTCTATTCTGTGTGTCTGTTTTGGGGCCAGTACCACGCTGTATTTGTCTCTGTGGTTCTGCAGTGTAATTTGAAATTGGGTATTGTGATGTCACCAGCCTTGCTCTTTTTGCCTAGGATTGCTTGGACTATTCTGGGTCTTCTTGTGTTTTTCCATAGGAATTTATGATTTGTGTTTTCTAGTTCTGCAAAGAATGCCCTGGGATTGCCTTGAACTTCTAGATCTCTTAGGTACTACGTCCATTTTAGCAGTATTCATCCCAGCTGGGCGTGGGCACACACCTGTAACGCCAGCACATAGGAGGCTGAGGCAGGAGAATCACCTTGAGAATGAGACTAGCCTGGACTCCATAGTGAGACTCTGTCCCAAAAAGCAAAGCAAAATAATTCTCCTGATCCGTGAAATAATTCTGCTTCATGATGCATGAAGTTCCTTTTTTTTGGATAAGCATTGCCAGGCTGGCCTCCTGGTGTTGGAGTTAAAGGTGTGTGCCACGTGTCCAGCGGCGGTCCTCCCATCTCTTTCCTCTTCCTTCCTGTCCTCAGTCGCAGTGTTTTTCTTCAGTATTCTGTAATTTTTATGACAGAGCTGGTTCATCTCTTTCATTATGTTGATCCCTGGGCTTTTTTTTTTTTAAAGCAATTATGAATGAAATTGTTTTCCTGAACTGTTTCTCAGCCAGCTTGCTATGTGAGTATAGAACAGTTATGCGGGCTGGGGATTTAGCTCAGTGGCTTAAGTGCTTGCCTGGTAAGCGCAAGGTCATGAGTTCGATCCCCAGTACCAAAAACAAAACAAAACAAAAAAAAAAAAAAAAAAAAAGAACAGTTATGCGTATTTTATATGTTTTTTGTTTGTTTGTCTTGACTTTCTGAGACAGGGTCTCACTATACAGTCCAGGCTGGCTTTGAACTCACTTTGTAGCCCAAGCTGGCCTCTAACTTGCAGTGATCCTCCTGCCTCAGCCTTCCAAGTACTGGGATTACAGGTGTGCGCCACCGTGCCAGGCTATCTTAAGGCTGGTTTTATATCCTGGCTTATGTTTTGTACAATCATCATCATTCCCGCCTTACAAGAGGAACCCTGGGCACAGAGACGTTGGGTAACATGTTTGGAGTCACACAGCAAGTGAGTGATGGTGCTGGATTTAGAGTCGCGATCCAACAGCTCTTAACCTCCGTGTTAGATGGACCCCTGAGTGTGTGGATGGCGCTGAGCCTTTGCCAGATTGAGGACAAAAAGGAGGGAAGGGCTGCTGGCTGCTAAGCAGCCCCAGCGGTGGACGCCAGGTCGGGAGGGGCGTTTCCTCAGGGTGGAAGGGGGGAAAGCCGGCTGAGCTGCGCCCTCGCCCTCCAGCCCCTCCCGCCCCTTCCCCACCCTCCAGCCCCTCCCCCACCAGCGGAGCTCCCTGGGGGGAGCGGAGGAGGGGCGGGCGCGGGGCAGGGTCTCAAGCGGGGACCCACAGGAGGGAGGGAAGGGAGGGGAGCAGGGAAGGGCCAAGTCCTCACCCAGCCAAGGGGTGCGCTCAGGCTGAGTGTGTTGGGGGGGTCCCCGCCGTCCCCTCCCTGGCTCACCCCCTTCCTGTCCTCAGTCGCAGGGGCTCTCATCGCTGACTTCCTGTCCGGCCTGGTGCACTGGGGGGCCGACACCTGGGGCTCCGTGGAGCTGCCCATCGTGGGGAAGGTGCGTATGTCAGGCTGCGTGGCCTTGGGTGAGTCTCCTTTCCTTTCTAAGCCTCAGCTTCCCTGTCTGAAAGATGGGAACCGTCATACTAGCCTGACCGTCACAGCTGTCCTCCAGGCCCAGAGCAGGAATCCCCGGGGACTGACGGCAAGAGGAGCAGCGACCCCGGGCGGGCCGCGGGCTTTGCCCTGTCTGTGCCTGCGCCCTCTCAGCGGCCTCGTCTCCCTCTCGCTCTGCCTCTCCTTCCCTGCCGTGACTCTGTTTTCATTGGATTTTATTTTTCAGTGAACCCAGGGCCTTTGCACAGAGCCATAGCCCTAGTCCTTTTTTTTTTCTTCAATATAATCCTGTCTCATTAGTCAGGCTGAACTCAAACTTGGATTTTCTTGCTTCAGCCTTCCAGGGTGCTGGGATGACAGGCATGGGCCACCATACCTGGATTTTAATAGGATTTTATCCGGGTTTTTTGTTTGTTTTGTTTTTGTTTTTGCGATGGTCTGACTGTAGTTAAGGCTGGCCTTGAACTCACAGCAATCCTCCTGCCTCAGCCTCCAAGTGCTGTCTTGGATTTTATCTTCTATCAGTCGTGTGTGTGTGTGTGTGTGTGTGTGTGTGTGTGTGTGTGAGAGACATCTCAGGGTAAGCGAGATGAAGGCATAGTGGGGCCGAGGGCTTGCCTATCAGCTGTCTTCCTCAAATTGCCTGTCCATCTCTGTCCGCTTTCCTCTTGTAACTTCCCAGGCCCCTCCTGGAGTCCACCCTGTCCAGAGAGGAGGGGAGGCTGTTCCCCCAAAGGAGGCCTTAGATGCTAGGGACACCGGGGTGGTCCCGTCTGTGACCTTCTCCAAATGTCTCAGGGTGGAGAAGCAGGCAAGAAGTTGTCCCCAAGCCCTTGTAGCCGAAACAGGGAGACTGAGGCCTACGTGGGTCATTTCAACCCCTGTGCTCCAGTTGCTAGTCCTTGACCTCGAAGGCCAAGCAGAGCCTGTGTCGGCAGGGCAGGAGCATCAGTGACCCCGGCCAAGGGTGTGGGAGGAGCCGGGGCAGGTGTTGGGCCCCATGGTTCAGGCCAGAAAGTGCCAGGCACCAAAGCCCAATGGTTGGCACTGCCCCGCCCCCCTGCAGGCGTTCATCCGCCCGTTCCGGGAGCACCACATCGACCCCACAGCCATCACAAGGCACGACTTCATCGAGACCAACGGTGACAACTGCCTAGTGACGCTGCTGCCACTGCTGAACATGGCCTACAAGTTCCGCACCCAGAGCACAGGTAAGGCCAGCCCCTGGAGGGGTGCCCACAGGGGTGTCAGGACCAGGCTCCCCAGGAGGCTTCTGGGGCCCGCAGGTGTGTGCAAGGATGCTTGTAGTGATTTTTTGTTTATTTGTTTTTGGACTTTTGAGATCAGGCTACCCTTGAACTCATTATGCAGCTCAGATTGACCTCGAACTCACAGCAATCCTCCTGCCTCAGCCTCTCAACTGCTAGGATGACAGCTGTGTACCACTACACCCGGCCCTGTTTATAGTGATTTAAAATATTCTCTCCAGTCATCTTCACATGAAATTGGGGCATTTTACTCTGGACGGCTGAGGCAGGAGAATTTCAAACTCAAACCCGGCATGAGCAACTTAGTGAAACCCTGTCTCAAAGGGCTGGGTGTGTAACAGTGCAGAGGTGCTGGGTTCAGTCCTCAGTGCCCCAAAGCCAGGGTGGGGACGGGGGGGGTGGTATTTGATATAAAGACCTGGGTTCCTGACTTCTGTCCGGCAGTCCTATCTGTCCATGACCTGGGCCATCTGGGTCCTTGTCCCCTCTTGGCTCCCTTAAGCTGGAACCAAACTGTAGCCACCCCCTCTGCCAGGACACATGGGCCCCAGTTTACCGGAATCCTCACTAATCCCTGCACTTCTGCCCTGGCCCACTGTGTTCATTTGCATTATCTGCCCACCTGAGGCTCTGGGGACAGGGGCACGGACTGTGGCCCACTCTGGCCATGCACAAGGCCACGGCTTCCATTCAAGCCACACACTCAGGCCCTGTGCTGTTCGGGGAGGGGCTTGTCCCCAGCGAGCCAGCTCAGCCGGTGAGCACAGGGCCGGGCAGGGATGCCCTCCGGCCACCCTTCCTGCACAAACCCGCTGGGGAGGCCCTGCCTCGGCCCTCGGGATAAGTCTGAACACAGTGCTGGCTTCTGGCTGGTCCAGCCTGAGAGCCAGTAGCACCCCGCAGCACCCCATGGAATTGGGCCGAGTCCCTGGGTAAACCGACCAGGCTGTGCTTCCCAGGGACCTGGGTGAAACAAAACCCTTGTGCCCACTTTACAGTGAAGAGACTGAGATTCATAGCCAGGTGTGGTGGTGCACATCTGTAATGCCAGCACCCAGGAGGCTGAGGCAGGAGGATCGCTGTGAGTTTGAGGACAGAGGGAGCTACATAGTGAGTTCAAGGCCAGCTGATGGGAGCACTCCGCCCTGAGCCAGTGCCCGTGCCCCTCCATGGTCCACTGCTGGGTGGGGAGGAAGGAAGAAGGGGTATGCACTGCCCAGGGCTGGTGGGAGGGCTGTGCCCCATGTGACGGCTCTGTGGGATCCCCCTTCCCCCTGCAGAAGCCTTGGAGCAGGTGTACCCCTGGGAGTGCTTCGTCTTCTGCCTGATTATCTTTGGCACCTTCACCAACCAGATCCACAAGTGGTCGCACACATACTTCGGGCTGCCGCGCTGGGTCACCTTCCTGCAGGACTGGCATATCATCCTCCCGCGGAAACACCACCGCATCCACCACGTCTCACCCCACGAGACCTACTTCTGTATCACCACAGGTGCAGCACTGGTGGCATGGACTGGGCTCCCCCGACTCCAGCTGCAGGGCCATCAGCAGGGTCACAGGTCACAGTGGGAAGCCATGCAGCTCTGGCCCTCCGGGGATGTTCTCAAAATGTACATCCAAGCTGGGTCCTACCTACTTGGGAGGCTGAGGCAGGAAGATCTGTGAATTCAAGGTCAACCGGGCTCCATAGTGCTTTCAAGGCCAGCGTGAATTAAATAACAAGACCCTGACTCAAAAACACTAAAAATAAAGAGGGCTGAGGGTGTGGCTCAGTGGCAGAGCGTCCCTGAGTTCCAGCCCCAGTACTCCAAAAATAAGCCAGGCCACCTTTATGAGCCCTCAGGAGACTCCTGGTGCTGGTCACTTTCCTCACCGTGAGTTGGGTTCTCAGTGACCCTCTTCACAGCCCCCTGTCTCGGGGCTGAAATGGGAATGTCAGGGTTCCTGCAGCAAAATGCTTGGTGCGTAGTAGGTGCCTGATAAGCTACTGCTGCTGTCGCTGGGATGCTGTGTCTTTGTGGAGATGGAACTGAGGGCCACAAAATGTTTTTTGCACAGCCCAAGGAGCAGGGGCTCCTTGGACAGCAGGTTTGGGCCAGGATATTTAGGAGATGAGTTAACGGCCCATTAACGAGACACTCCTCAGTCTGCTCCTGTGAGAAACAGGACCCGTGTTACTGCCCGCCATGCAGGGGGAATGGGAGGCTGGAACATGGCTGAGCGGGCCCTGAGCACTAGTTAGCACTTCCTGTGTGCCAGGTGCTCTTCCGGTACTGAAGAAAGAACACAGTGTCCTCCTTGTTGGCGCTGATTGTAGTTGGGGAAGAACCCACATAAAACAGGAAATAAAGCCGGGTTTGGTGGTGCACTCCTATAATCCCAGCACTCGGGAGGCTGAGGCAAGAGGATCCTTGCAAGTTCAAGACCAGTCTGGGCTGCAAAGTGATCCCAGGGCCAGCCAGAACTGCCTAGTGAGATTCTGTCTCAAAAAGACAAAAAATAAGTAAATAAAGGGGAGGTGAGCAGAGTTGGTGACTGCGCTCCTAGGTTGCCATAAAGGCCGTAAACAAAGGAGTGTGGGACAAACCCACGCTCGGGGAAGGCTTCCCAGCAGAGGGGGCAGGTGAGCACTCAGGATGGAGCCAGGAGAGGGCGCCAGCCCCAGCGGCCTGAGGCCTTTAGGCCCCCACCCTGATAAGGGGTCAGTCCTGCCCCCTGCCTTCCATCATCTTTCCCCAGGGCCCGCCCCCCCCAGACAGCCTGCACCCCCGACAGCTGCGCATGCTCACGCCCACCCCTGGCGCTGTTTCTGCTGCAGGCTGGCTCAACTGCCCCCTGGAGAAGCTGGGCTTCTGGCGACGCCTGGAGGACCTCATCCAGGGCCTGACGGGGGAGAAGCCGCGAGCGGACGACATGAAGTGGGCCCAGAAGATCAAGTAGCTTCTCCAAGCCTGCTGCCTGGTTGCCAACCGCCCCCGACCCCCGAACGGAAGCCATCTGCCAAATCCCAGCCTGCTCGAGCTGGCCTCTCCAGGCGGAGGGGACAACTCCTGGGCTGGGCCCGGGCACCCCTAGCCCACCCCTCGGGACACACAATACTTGAGCCACTGATTTTTCATTTCCTCTTTTCATTTTCTTTCCTTGGCCTCCCGAGCTGCTCCACCTGCCCTACTGGCCACCCTGCGTACCCTGCCCACCCTGCCCTGGGCAGCCCCTCAGTGTGGCTGGCTTTGGGGCCACCAAGCCACCTCTCTGTCCTTCCTTCTCTGGCCCCAGTGGTCTGGGGAGTCCCTGGGACACACAAGTGTCCCTAATCATTGTCCTGCTGTGGCCCTGCAAACCGATCATGGAAGCCTGCATGGAAGCTGCAGCCACCACCAGTGGCCCGACGTCTCTGCCCAAGGGTGGCAGCACTCAGCAGGGGTCTGAGGGCAGCCAGCCAGAAGAGGCTGGAACCCCTACCCAATTCTCAACACCCCCTTCTCACCCCACCTCCATCCGCCCATGTATTCCAGTAGATAGGACATTGCCATAGGGGACCTCTGCAGGGCACAGCGCTTGTAAGAGGTCTGGGTCACTGGGGAAGGGGCCGCTGTGTCCCTTCTGCCTGAGGTGTGTCAGAAGAGGAAAAGTGGGACTTTTTAATTTTTTGGTTTTTTTTTTAAAGGTGCTTGCTTGTTTAATGTAAATAATAGAAAGCCTTAATATCTTTTCTGTAACACGGAGTAATATTTTAATGTCATGTTTTGGATGTAAGTAATATATTTATAACAAAGCACCAAGAGTCTACTTAATCTTGGCTGCCTTGTGTTTCCTGGATGGCTGGAGGGGTGGGGGTTCAGGAGCCAGGGGGTGAGTGTCCCCCCCAAGCCATTTCCAAGTCCCCCAACTGTGGCCTCAGGATGGTCGTTTTGTCATCTGAGACTGAATCAATACTGACATATGCTCCAGGCACTTTGGGAGAAGACTCGGGTTGGAGAATTCCTCACACAAGGGCTTATTAGCCCCTAGTGTGTGCCGGGCTCAAGGCCTGGACACTGAGGGGCCAGGACATGCCTGGTGGAAATGACCCACTGGGAACAGACAATAAACATCATAACTACACACAGATTCAGAAGGTGATTTGTGAAGGAAGCCAAGCAGGGTAGAGCAACACCAGAAAGGCAGCCTGGCCTAGTGTCTACAAGCCTGTTGGGGCGGGGAATAGGGAAATGGGAAAACTAGAGTGGTCACAGATGCAGCATTTATTTATAAAAACATGACCCATAACTTCATTTCCCTTCAAGTTAGCCCACCATAGACTTGGAAAGAGGGAATTAAGAGTTTGTCAACTCTAAGTGACAGGAAACTAAGGCAGAAATTAGTAGCTAAAGTGACCGAGTCACCTGGGCTTGGTGGTGCACACCTGTGATCCCAGCGCTCCGGAGGCTAGAGGCTGAACGGTCACCATGAGTTTGAGATCACCTTGGGCTACGTAGCGAGAACCTGTCTCAAAAGATAACTGAATCAGCTCACAAAACAGAGAAGTCCACAGGTGATTGTGACTTTGGGTTTGACAGGACCCAGGGGCTCACATCCTTCATCAGAACTTGGTCTCTGTCTCCGCTCAGTTTCTCCAAGCTGAGACTTAACATTGCTTCAGCTCACCAGTGGCAGTAGTCTTCCTCCAGGGAGTTGCAGTGGAAGTCCCAGGGCAGGCTCTCATTGGCCTGCAGTGGGGTCATGTGTCTGCCCCTGAACCAGTCATCGTGGGCCAAGGAGGAAGACCTGTTTTTGATTGGCCAGGACTAAGGTTGCCAGGGTGGGATCCACCCTCCCCAAACAGGAGGGAGCTTCCAAGAAGAAAATTAAGGTATTAACTATAAAATAATCTAGGATGAATGGATAGGGCAGGCAGCCACACTTAAGCAGGGCCAGATGAATAGCCACGGGGCTGCAAGGAATTGGCTCTCTCTTCCCAGGGCCTCCTGACCTGTGCCTGTTTGCTGGAGCCAGCCAAAAATCTCAGCGCTAGCCCAGAGAGAGAAAGGGGCTGGCACAAGGTCCCACAGCTAGTAATGAAAAAGCTGGCCCTGGAACTACCTTGCATCTCCTGAAAACTTTGCCAAACAAGAAAACATGTTCTGCTTTGGTTAGAGTTGGGGCCATCTGGGAGGTGGTGCTTGTACATAGCATGTCGGACAGCCAGATGGGGAAATGCACCTCAATAACTGCAGAACAGTGAGCACACTCCAGGCCACAGAGAGCTCTGCACAGGTCCCATAAGCAGGCCCTGCAAGCCAGGCTTGGTGGCACAACTATCATCCCAGCACTCGGGCGTCTAAGGCAGTAAGATCACCAGGAGTTTGAGGCCAGCCTGGTCTGGGCTACACAGCGAGCCCCTGGCTTAAAAATACAAACAAATAAATGCAGTCTCTGCAGCTCTCACAATGACTACTCTCAGTACCATTTCCAGACGGGGAATCTGAAGCACGAGGGTCTCGTGTTGTACCCAAGGTCACACAGCTGCTCTCTGTGTGAGGTTCAGTCCAAACCCCTTGCACTTGACACCCATCAGGCATCACAGTAGGAGGATAGCAGGTGACAAGTGAGAGATGTGAGCTTTGGGAAAAAACAGCCACATGAGAAGTGGCAGCTGAAATGGAGACCAAGATGACCTGGCCACACCAGGCCCTAGCGTGCAGTGCTACCCACACCAGCGAACAAAAGAGAGGCCAGGTGCGATGGTGCAAGTCTGGAATCCCAGCACTCTGGGAGGCTGAGGCAGGAGGACAAGAAGTCCCACCCACCCTGGGCTTCAAATCCTTGTCTCAAAATTTTGAAAAAGGGCTGGAGATGTAGCTCAGTGCAGTCCATGTATTCAATCCTCAATACTGCCAAAAAAAAAAAAGCGGCGGAAATGCAGATTTTTACAATGCTGGCTCCATGTTTAAAACATACCAGGGGGGAAATAAAAGAGGCACCTAGGCGACCTTGCCACCCATGGCCCTGTGCAGGGATGGCTGTTTTAGGTGTGCTTGTGCTGCCCTCTGGTGGCAGAATAGGGTCAGTAACATGCTGGGCTCTACACATTGTAAGAGGTGTTGCCTGCATAATTAATTTAATTATGGAATATAAACCAAATCACACAAAAGGGGCAAGAGAAAGGGTCAGCTGACTATGGTTAGTGATTGGTGGTACAGGGGGCTGAACCCAGGGCTGTCCACCAAACCAATTTTGAGACAGGATCTCACCAACTTGCTAAATGGCCCAGAATGAACTTAAACTTGCCATCCTCCTGCCTCGGCCTCCCAGGATGCTGGAGTTGCAGGCATGCACCCCCGCGGTTGGCTAACAAGCATTTTTTAGAGGATTGTGTGGGGTACTTTACAACACAGGACATTCCAATTTCAGTGCCATGGTTAACGCTGAGTTGGCTCAGCCACGCCCACTCATTTACTTATTGTCTGTGGTTTTTGCTTTATAGCAACAAAGGTAAACAAATGGTTGCAACCCAGACATACCAGCACGCAAAGCTGAAATATTTACTTTCTGGCTCTTTACAGGGGAAGGTTACCGCCCTGGAATAGTGAAGAATGAGCACCTCACCAGTTGCGTTCCCGAACCCCAGTCTCTCCTTCTCAGGCCACCATTTTTATAAGGCCCCTGGAAGACCGAGATGTCCACATGCAACCCTTTCATGCAGAATGTAGGACAGGATGCGTACAGTAACGCATTTTCCTTTTTCTAAAATTTAGCATATTTTGGAGAGAGTGTTTTTTGTTTGTTTGTTTGTTTGTTTGTTTTTGAGGTAGGGTCTGCTATGCAGTTCAGTGTGGCCTTAAACTCACTGCGTAGCCCAGGCTAGCCTCGTATTCGCGGTGATCCTCCTGCCTCAGCCCCACAAGTGCCAATGTCCCTGTGGACCCAAACTTTTGTTGTTGTGTTTCTGTAGTGGGGATTGAACCCCACTTTTTATTTTCGAGATGGAGTCTCATTGAGGCCCAGTCTTGCCTCAAACCTTCGAGGCTCCTGAGTAGCTGGGGTCACAGGTGGGTACCCCAAGACTGGGCTTTCTCTGCAATTTCAGAGCCCCCATCACTGGAAGCTGAGGTGTTTTTCTGGTCTGTATTTTACAAACTGCAGTTATAGGCCACAGAGAACTTAGTCCTCGTGCATTAGGGCCTATGGATCTGTTTTGGTTTTTTGTTTTTGTCTTTTTGAGACAGGTTCTTGCTATGCAGTTCAAACTGGCCTTGAACTTGTTTTGTAGCCCAGACTAGCCTTGAACTCGCAGTGATCCTCCTGCCTCAGCCTCCTCAGTGCTGGGATTACAGGCACGTGAGGCCTGAGGATCTGAAGGTCCATTTCCTGAACACTGAATCAGGGTCACAGGCTGCTTGTGATTTAAATTGTTCACGTCTTCCACAGCGGCGATGCAGTCTATGCTCACAGCACGGAGGACACTGATCTCCCCAAACCCTCACCAACAGGCCTGTTACCAAACACGGAGTTCCCTGCCCATCTGATAGGTGATTTCATTTGCATTTCTCTTACCGTATTTCATTGATTCTAAAATGTCCTAAGATGCTTCCTGATTTTGGATGTTAGAGGGGAAAATTTGCATCTTAGCATCACGGAAATGGAAAGTGTTGAATGAGATTGAGTATCTTATTGTCTGTTGGAAGGTCATTGCATTCCCTTTATAGGTTCCTGTGCTTTTGCAGTTTTCCTAGAAGAGAGGGTAGTAGTGGTTAAGAGCCTGGGTCTGGATGTTAAAAACATGAGGAATTTGAAAAAAGTGATTAAAGATGTAAAAACATAACATTATATAGTCTTATCCATAATATGTTCATAGCCCCAGTTCCTAGTTAAGGAAAAGAAAACCACTAAACTCATGCTGTAGCATGCATTTATTTATTTATTTATTTACCCCAGCCCTGCCACCTGCAAGCTTGGGCACGTTGTTATTTAACTATTCTGGGTCTCACGTGCCTTTTCTGTAAAACAGGAGACACAGTGGTACTGCACTTACTTCACGGGAGAGTTGTGCAAACGCAAAGTGCTGTGTTCCTGGAACACAGTAAACGCTTGATAAATGTTTGCTGTGATTATTGTCTTTGGGAAGGTTTTCTTGTCTTTTTTTTTTTAATGGTATTAGGGTTTGAGCCACACCCCAGCCCTATTTTCCTTCCTTCTTTCTTTTTTTTTGTCATTTAGAAACAGGGTCTCACTCTGCAGTTCAGGCTGGCCCCAGATTCACTCACTTTGTAGCCCAGCCTGGTCTCAAACTCACGGTGATCCTCCAGCCTCGGCCTTCCGAGGTGTCTATTTTCTTAAGAAGCTGCAAGAACTCTGTAAATTAACTCATCCTGTCATTCCCCTCACCCCTGCCCAGGCCCCTGGCCTTCATTCCTTCTCTGACCATAAGGTAACAAATGATACAAATTCAGACATTGCAGAAATAAATTGTACAGGGCAAAGGCTGGGCGGGGGCTCAGGGCTGGAGCCTGTGCTTAGCATATTTGAAGCAAAAGAAAAAAGAAAAGGAAACAATCCAGGTGTCCATTAACAGAATGAGTGAAATGTACCCTTCTTTGCCGGCTCCTGCCCCTTTTTGATTGTATACTTTATTTTAATCACATATTAAAATGTCTCAGTGTGAGCGGGTTGTGGTGGTGAATGCCTATAATCTCAGCACTTGAGGGGCTGAGGCAGGACGATTGCTACAAGTTGAAGCCAGTCTGAACTATATGGCAAGACCCCATCTCAAAAACCAAATAAATAATAAATAAATGCTTTAGCATGAGGTTAGGAATTTCTCTCAATTATGAACTGGGACTATAAACAGAGTGTGGATAACATATATGATCTTATGTTCATACATTTTTAACATGCTTTTCTCAAATGACTCATGTCTTTAATATCCACAGACTCTCAAACAGCTCAGGTGTTTCCCCACCTTGTTGGAACGGTTTGCGGAGGGGTTGTGTGTGGTTTTGTATGTTTAGTTGGTGTTTTGTTTTGGTTTTTTGAGATAGGGTCTTAACTGTGTAGTTCAGGACGGCCTCAAATTTGCAGCGATCCTTCTGTTTCAGCCCCCTGAGAGCTGGGATTAGAGGTGTGAGCCGCTACACCCGGCCTGAACATGGTTGTTGAGTGAATGCATAGGATGGTGAAGTCTATATTCTCTGGACTGGAGCCAGTTTCTGTGTCTATTACGTATGTTTTTGGGCTGTACAAAAACCTACCTGTGAGAACAGGTTAAGTGAGGGACACTTACACCCTCATGCGTTAGAATGTCTGTGGGGAGGCAGGCCCGGAGTCCTGCAGCAGCTCAGTCACATATTCCAGGACCTGGCTGTTGCCATCATTCTGTGCTGGCACCGTTAGTGTCAGCTCTCTGGTGACATCTGTGTTTCATGGCCTCACTATGGTTGCCACAGCTCAAACCATCACAGTCTCACATAATACAAAGATGGAAAGAAGACCGAAAAGGCTTTCTTCCCCAGTGTCACCAGGTGAGGGAAATGACTCAAACACCCCTCTCTGGCAAGTGGTCTGGCAGTCAGCGGAATGCACCGCACCTGCTCTCTGCACTCTGCCATCTCCAATCTTGCTGTGGTGCAATTCAGTGCCCTTGAGGCAGCAGCCAGCCCGCACTTTGTGAAAACACAGATCTACCGTGTATATTTTGTTTAGAATCTCCTGGGCTCTGACTCCTTTACTTCAGGGAACCGGCGGGTGCCTCAAGGTTAAAAGCAGTCGATTCCAAAACTGGTTTTACTCCTTCTTTGTTGTGTGATCCTAATATCTAAAACATCTAACTTCTCCAAAACTGAGCCTGGTGGTACCCACCTGTAATCCCTGCACTCAGGAGGCTGAGGCAAGAGGATCATCACAAGTTCGAGGCCAGCCTGAAATAGTGAGCCCTTGTCTTAAAAAAAATCAATCAATAAATAAATATATAACTCCTCCAAGTCTCCATTTCCTCATCTGACAAATGGAGATGAAAACAGTTCCTTTGCAAGGGTCACTGAGGATTAAATAATAGAAAGTAATACTTATTTACACAGCTTCCCAACAATCCAATAGGACAGGATTCTCTTATTCCATCAACTGAGTTTATCAGCTCAAGCCCAGAGCCAACAACGAGGCACAGAAGGAACCCCACTCTGGGCACCCGCTGTGACAACCTACAGAAGCTGAGAACTACAACTCCCAGCATGCTCTGCTACCACCGAACTACAGCAACCAGCATCCTCCAAAGAGCCGGGTTTAACCTTTTCCTCGCGCTCTGCACTGTGCACGGGAGTTCGCGTTACTGTCAGTTTTGCCTGGAAGATACTCTGTCAAGAACCAATCTATGAGAGTAGACACTTTATGAGTATCGTGGATAAAAGTCTTGTGTTTTACTTCTTACTCCTCCACTTGTTGGCTCTGAGTTTCTTTTTTTCTTTTTTTTCTTTTTGAGACAGGATCTCACTATGCAGTTCAGGCTGGCCTTGAGCTCACTTCGCGCGTAGCCCAAACTTGTCTTGAACTCACAAGGATCCTCCTGTCTCAACCTCCTGGGTGCTGGGATTACAGGCATGCACCACCACACCCAGCTTCTGAGTATGCTTCCTTATCTTTCTTTCTTTCTTTCTTTCTTTCTTTCTTTTTTTTTTTTTTTACAGTTTGGAAAATTTATTAGAGAGTTCTGAGACATAGGAGACCTGAAAGTGGGTTGCCAAAGCCCAATTTTCAGAATTTTATAGAGCAAAATTGTGGCGTGGGTACAGTGTGGGCCAATAAGATTACAAGTGTAGTCACTTATCTTAAATTGATCCAATAACAGCAAGGGCATATGGATGACATTGTTAACCTTTGTTGATAATCTATAGTCTTAGTCATGTCTTTACTTCGTTTTTGTCTTGGTGAGAGTATGGCCCACTCCTAGTGAGATAATGGTTTATTTATATGGGACATCTCAAAAGGGTGATACCAATAATCTCAAATTTCCATTTATCCCTTAGGTAAGTATGTAAATCTGGCTCTGTAACTTTAATCTTCACATGTGTCTAGAAGGCTTAGCCCTGTCTGATGGCCTGTAATGTATCTATCTAACTGAGCTGTCTATAGTATTCCTCCCTCTGAAGAGGTACCACTAACTGCTGTGAGGGCAAGGGTGATGACTGCTCTGGAAACTTCCAGCTAAAGGGGGTCACAGTTGCGGTCAGCAGTCAGAGGTACTCTCTAACGGGTCTATCTAAAGGCCCTCCGTGGACACCAGGTGTACTCCTCCTGGGTAAGGCATATAGCTTTAAATTCGGAGGAGACAAGGCCAAAGAAACAGTTAAGTATGTATGGACCAAATAATATGATTAACAAGAGTACTGTTAATATAACCAGCAAAATTTTCCACCAGGAAGAACCAGTAATAGCCTTCCACAAAGAGAGTAAGGAGAGGGTCCCGGGAACTTCAGGATCTGAGATGGCATTAACCTGTCCTTTAATATCTTGAACTGCCACCACCAAGATGTTAGCAGAAGGATCAGGAATGTGCACACAACATTCAGATTTTACAGTTGCACAAGTACCTCCTTGTGCTGCTGTTAGAATGTCTAATGCCAGGGCCGGGGATTTGGCTCAGTGGCATAAGCACCTGCCTGGCAAATGCAAGGTCGTAAGTTTGATCCCTTGTACCAAAAAAAAAAAAAAAAAAGAATGTCTAATGCCATCTGATTTTGGAGGATGGCTTGCCTCAATGTAATTTCTACATTTAGGAAAGAGATTCTGGTCAACGTGTCACTTAAAGCCTGTTGAGTACAGCTAGCCAAGGCTTTGATGTGTTTTGTGACATTTTCTAGTCCTAAGGAAGGGACAGAGATAGAAACCAAATATTCATACCAGTGAAACACACTCCTAGACTGCTGATGTTGCAGATGGAGTAAGTTTGCAAGTTGACTGATAATTCTGACACTCCTGCCTTATAACCATGCAAATCCCAGTGTGCATCTCCCTATCCATCTAGGGAGTACCAGGGCCACAAACTGGTTCCACTGGACCAATGAGCGTCACTGGGGGCTTCCCATCTAATTCCATCTAATTCCAGGGCAATTATACTAGTCTGTTGCAAACCAGTCTTCAATCTGTAAGGTTATGATATACATGCATTGTTCAGGGGATCCATCCCAAGTATTTAGCAGAGTTAGGCCAGTGAGACTAGGTATGAAAGTAATTAGTAAAAAAGGCTAAGAGCGACATCGTGGATTACTTATCTAAAGACTGTTTTCTTTTTGAACAAGAACTGTAGGTCTTTTAAGGGTTCCCAGGAGTATTCAGATGGTCACTCACACTCAGGGACTGTCTCTGGTTCCTAGGGTTTGAGCCCAGGAGTCCAGCCTGCTACTTTGACAGCTGACGGAGCTGACAGGGTTGTGGTGTATGGTCCTTCCGAATTTGATCCTACAAGGGAAGAGATTTTACCGTACCAGATCTCTGTGGTGGAATGTGGGACCTCCTTTTTCTTTAGTTGAGCTTCTATTGGCTATTGAAGAGTCTGTTGGAATTTAGCCAGTGAGGTAACATCTTTTAGAAATGCATCTGTTTCTGTTTGCAGTCGTGACTGTCAGCATAAATTTTCTCCTTTTCTGGTAGAAAGGTGTCAGGTTTAGGGAGAACATGTTTTTATCTGAATGGCCAGGCCTTGTAGAAGTGGAGCCCCTTATTTAAGAAGTCGCTCATCTGGTAGCCATAGACTCCCTTTGGAAGAAGTCCCCCCACACTGTGAGGTGTACGTGCGGTAAGATCTTTGTCCAAAGTCAGCTCAGATGCCTCTGGCACTGTGAGAGCTGTGGCAGCCACAGCTCTAAGGCACGCAGGCCTTTCCTTTGTTACAATGCCTGATTCATGACTCAGATACCCTACAGGCTGTTGAGCAGGCCCTTGATCCTGGTAAGCACTCCCAAGGCTAGGCCCACCTTTCAGCACATGTAGGCTGAAACGGGTCCTGTTGTAGGCTCAGTGCTGGGGCATTTAGAGGCACTTCCTTAAGCTTTTGGAATGCAGTTTGGGAATCAGGTTCCCATTTTAAAATATGGATATCTGCCTTCTGGGCTTTCTTTATAAACTGATAGAGGGGTCCTGCTATTTCACCACACCCTGCTATCCAAAGGCAACAAAAGCCCATAATTCCTAGGAATCCTCTTAGCTGTTTTAGGGTTTTAGGGTACGGGAAGGAGAGTCTTGGTTTGGTTCTCTCTTCCCTCAATCTTAGGGTTCCCTTAGATATATTAAGGCCCAAGTATTTTGCCTCAAGGCTGCAAAGGTGTGCCTTAGACTGAGACCTTAAAACCTCTGTCTGCTAGAAAATTCAGCAGGGCACGAGTGCCATGGCTGGAGAGCTCTTCTGAGGGGACACGTAACAGTATGTCATCTACATATTGCAGGACCGTGACTTGGGAAAACTCAAAACAGGCCAAGTTGTGGGAAAGCCCTTGTCCAAAAAAGATGAGAACTGTCTGAACCCTTCAGGAAGCACAGGCCAAATCCGTTGAGAGGCCTGGTCACGAGGATTTGCAAAAGCAAAAAGAAACTGGTCCTCCGTATGTAAAGGAACCCAAACATAGGTGTCTTTTAAATCCAACATTGAAAACCAACTGACATCTTCCAGGATCTGAGAAACAAGAGCATACCCTGGATGAATTGGCACGGCAGCCCCATTTACCAATCTAAGATCCCGTGCCAACCACTCTCCACTGGGGTTTGGACTGCCCAGATTGGCGTGTTGCAGGGGCTGTTACAGGGTGTAAGTAGGCCTGGTGCCTTAAGCTGTCAGTTACAGGCACTAGTTCCTTTTTTAACTCCAGGTCTTAGAAGGTATTGTCTCTGGCGAGGAGAACTGGTCGGGTCTTTAAGTTGTATTTGTACTGGAGCAGCTCTTGTTGCTCTTCCTGTTTTACCTTTAGCTGCGCATGCTTTAGGACTTACTTCTCTCTCCACCAGAGGGAGGCAACATACCTGCCCTGGGTGCATGTGTATTACAGTATTTAAACAAATTAGGTGTCTCTCCCCAGGAGGGGAACTGGACTTTCAGGCATAATCCAAAAAGAATGGGAGAGGGGCTAAGAATATAACTCAGCGGCACAGCGCCTGCCTGGCAAGTGCAAGGTCCTGATTCCCAGAAGAGAGAGAGAGAGAGAGAGAGAGAGAGAGAGAGAGAGAGAGAGAGAGAGGAGAGAGGAGAGAGAGAAAGCCAGCCCAGTTACAGCCTAAGGGTTGTGAGGAACAGTGGGATACCTCTTCCCCAGTGACTCTTTTTACTCAGGTATGATGCCTGGAAGGAAGACCAGGGTTGAAAAGGACTTGTCCTTCTACTGAATCAGCAGCCAGGGGTGTATGTCTTTTCAATGTCTTGTAAACGCTCTAGGTGGGTAGAATGGTTCTCATCTTTCTCCTATGAATGGTTGACAATTTAAATTGAAGCCCTGGTTCTCATCCTTCTTAGACCTTCAGTAACACATGTCTGAAGATATTTCTATCCTAGTCTCCCTCTGGCTGGTGGGCCAGTAGGAACCAGCAGTTTCTCTGTCTTCTGGTCTTCTAAAATTAACAATATGATGTTCATCCCCAAATGTAATGGCAGCTTATAATGCAGCTGTGTCTCTCATTAGACGTCAGTGTTTGATTTAGCAGTAACATAACCTCTTTCCAACCTAATTCATAGTTTCAGGCTGGAGGGATTAGCTCAGGGGCACAGTACCTGCCTGGCAAGCGCAAGGACCTGAGTTTGACTCCTGGATCAAAAAAAAAAAAAAGGTTGCATAGGTCTGAATAAGTCCACTGAAGACCTCCATGTACTTATCAGGGTCATCTGAAAATGTTCCCAGATCTTGTTTGAGGTCACTGAGAGAAAAGGACAGATGGACATAGGTAGGGCCTCTTGTAAGGGTTACTGTTCTTAAAGAGCTCAAAGAAAATTCGTTAGGGATAGTGACAGCCTAGGAGAGGCTTCAGTGACGGTTGGCTTGGAAACCTTGTCCTTGTGATCCAGGGGGCAAGGGAGGGGAACCCCGGCTCAGGAATTGTAGCTGCATCGGACTGTGCCTTAAAGGCCAGAGGTGTGTGGTTTCCCTGTGGCTTACAGGACACTTGGAACCAAATAAGGGTGGTCTCAATGCAAAGAAAGTCTGACATAAGGGAATTCTGACCATATTTTCTCTCCCAGTACAATTCTAGTTGTGAAACAGCATCACAGTCATACTTCTCCCTGCATTCCACTTTGTCTCTAGGGGGTAGGCAGGCCATGGGTGGGTACCGAAAAATATTAAACAACTCTTTCTCAATATATGAGGGTCGAACAAATTCCAATGCTTAAGGACACATTCCAAAGGAGTAGGAGAAGTCAATATTGAGTTTCTAATCTCCTCATGCTCCTGGGGCTTCCAAAAGATATAGGGGAAAAATGTAACTCCCAACCTGCTAGATGTCAGATACACCAAGTTTGAGTTCCCTGAAACTGAAGAATGAATTCTACGGAACAATGGAGGTTAAGAGTTAATTTATTGAGAGATCACTCCTGAGAGACGAACCAGGGAGGGAACCTGGAAGTGGGATGTCCTGTTTTTTACCTTTAAAAGAGGGATACTCCGGCTTGCTGCAGTGGTACACACCTGTAATCCTAGCACTTTGAAGGCTAAGGCAGGAAGATTGCTAGTTCAAGGCCAACCTGGAGGATATAGTGAGACCTCATCTAAACAAAAAAAGGAAATAAAATGGGTATAGTCCTAGGAGGGAGCTGGATATAATGGCTTGGCAAATGTCAGCTTTTGTAGTGTCCTCCCTCCATGTGCCAAGGAATTGTATCAAAATATTTTGTTTCTATAGCAAGTCTCAGGTCTGTGCTATCCTCTCCCTTTTCAGAAGGGAAACTAATGCCTGGAATGTTTCATCTCCTACTTGAAGTCACACAGCAAAGTGAGTGGCAGAGAAACTCCTGAGCCTGGACATTTTTCACTTCCAAAGCGAGCCTACCTCCGGAGTACAAACGTTCCCACTCATACTGACCCTTTCCAGTGAGCCAACCTACAGAAGGTATTTTTTGTGCTCCCCAAGGCAAATTTTGTATCATGCCATACACAAAGTAACACCCAGCTGCATCCATGCGGCTGGAAAGGAGGAACACCTGGCTCGCGTAGAGCCAAGAAGAGCTGAAATTGAGCTGGTTGGAGAAATCCGAGAGGGCTTCCCTGAGAGGGTAATGCTGGATCCAGGACGGTGGGTGGGAACAGTGTGGGCCAGAGAGGGTGTGGACTGCTCCGGAGCCCTTGCAAAGTGCCAGTGCATACTGAGGTGCCGCATGTCCCTGTGCTGGCAGCGCCAAGGCCAAGGGAGGCTCTTGCAGGGTCCTGCAAGCTCAGAGTTGGACCTGGCTGCACTCACTGGTTATTTGATGTCCTGGACCTCACCTGCCCCATCCTAGTCCTAGCTTCTGTGCAGGGCCTGCGAGTACAGCACCTTGGAGGAACCTGGTTTCCACTTGTTGGCCTGGAGAGTTTGTAAAAGGCTCTGTAGTCTCATGTGTGTTTCCACTGGATAACTTTCTCTCTTTTTCCCCGTTACTGTGGGTGGAACCCAGGGGCTTCACACTGAGCTACATCTCCAGGCCTTTTTATTTGTTGAGACAGAATTTACGTTATTAAATTGCCCACCTGGTTTCATTGGATTATTATTATTTTTTAATCTTTTTGAAACAGGGTCTCACTACGCAGTTCAGGCTGGCCTTAAGTTCACTTTGTGAACCAAGCTGGTCTCTAACAACGATCCTCCTGCCTCAGCCTCCATTGAATAATTCTGTGGTTCCTCAACTGGTACTACTTTATACAGAGGAAATGGGGAGCATTTAAGGCAGGAGGCAGCTTTGCGTAGACTTACTGCCATAGGGTGGAGACTCCAAGATCACCTACATGGGACAGCACAGCCACCCACCAGTGGAAGCAGTGGAGAGTAGTTTGGTAAGGCAGCTGTCCCATACCAATGACCCTTTCTCTGCTGGGGGTCAACCATGTGACTTTGCACCAGGGCCTTTACCTTTCTCAGACTCTTTCCACATCCACATAAGGGCTTCTCAGATTATTTATGACAAATGGGGATTTATTATTTATTTGTAAATGTGTCCCCAGGGCCTTTGCACATGCAGTTCCCACTACCTCCTAAGCATCATTCAGGTCTCTGCAATTGTGACCAACTCAGATGGTCCTTCCTGACCATTCCCTGCTGCCCCATGACTGGTTCATTCGAAGTCCTATCACGGTTGGTTACAGTATCCTCTATTTATTGGTTTCCTTGCTCTCCGTTTGCTTCGGATCAGAATGTAAACTCCAGAGAGTAGGGATTTGCGTCTTCGAGGATGTATTTCCATCTCTAGCACCTAGCACAGTGTCTGGCACACCGTAGGTACTTAATAAATATTGGTTCCAATAAGCGAATGCATGGATGAATTAAAGGAATGAATGAACGGTGGCTGGAATGCTTTTCCTGTGGCCTTCAGGCTCCCAAACCCCTCAGTTGCGCCCTGCCCCAAGTCTCCTCTGGCCAGGCAGCAATGGCCCTGGAAACAAGACACTTTGGCTTGGGTTCAAATTCTGACTCAGCCATTTAACAGCTGAGTTCAGAGAAAATGCTTAATCTCCCTCAGCTTCACTTTTCATGCTAATCCTGAACTGGTAGAGAGGCTATGAGCAGACAACTAGATCGGAAAGTACTCGGGGCCAAAGGGGAGCTGTTTTGCACCTCCCTTCCTCTGTTACTCTCACGGTCGCCGCCATCCCAAACTCGATACCCCTGCCCCTTTCACCCAGCAGCCCACACCTTCCTCGCGCCCGAGCCGGGGACACCTGCAGGTCGCCGAGCCCCCGCGCACCGGAAGCCTGTGCTCCTGCACGCCAGCGGCTTCCCTTCCCGGCCAGGGCTGCGCGGGGGCCGCCTGCGCGTGCGCGCGCGCCTGCGCGTCACGGCCCGGGCCTGGGCGGGGGGTGAAGAAGGGGCCGGCCTTCGAGCTACAGCGACGCAAGATGGCAGCCACCACGGGCTCGGGTGAGTGGGGGCGCTGGGCCCAGCCGGCCAGGGCGGTGCGGGCTAGGGCCGAGACGTGAGGATCCACGAGGGCCCTTGCAGTGTGGCGCGCGTCTTTGCCTCTTTTCTATCCGCGGGGCTCCGCGGCGGCGACCCGCGCGGCCCGACGGGGGAGGAGGAGCAGGCGGCGGCCGGAAGCACAGGCGGGGGCCCGGGGGGACTGTGGGCGGCGCGGCCAGGCCCAGAGGCTCCCCCGGCGGCGAGAGGCCCGGAGGAGAGGAAGGGCCACCCCACGGCGCTGCTGGGGGCAGGAGTGGGCGAGGGGCGAGCCTGGGGCTCTGGGGAGGTGTCGAGTGATCGAGAGGTCCCCTAGATCCAAGTGCCCCAGAGCGGACGGAAGTCCCTTGCTGGGTGAGGGGGGGAGCCTTCGGTGTCTGTCGGAGGAGGCCTCGGGGAAGCCCCTCAGGCCGGATGCGAGGAGATGAGATCCCGAAGAGTGGCTGTGAGGATCCCCCTTGGGCTGCTGGACCGGCCCCAGCCTTAGTTTAGGGACGGCCAGCTCAGCAAGTCTGTGTGTTGATTACAAGGAAAGTCTCAGGGTGACTGCTTCCAGGAGAATTAAGGGCATCTGCACAGGATCAGCGACAGGCGGCAACGGAGATACCAGAGGGTTCTGTCTATGGGGTGACGGATAGTGAAACGACCCCGTTTGAGCAGACAGGTGGAATCCTCAAAATTAGGTTTCAGGAGACAGGCTGGGAGGGGAGCAGAATATTAGGTGGGGAAGAACAGGTGGATTGGGAGACGGGGTGGGGGTGGGGTGTTGGATGCGGGGGTGCAGAAGGCCCGAGCAGTGAAGGAGAGCACAGAAGGGTCTAGTTCCAGAGAGGTTTTTTGTTTGTTTGTGTTTTGGGGGTTTTTTTGGTACCGGGGATTGAACTTGTGACCTCGCACTTGCTAGGCAGGTGCTTAAGCCACTGAGCTAAATCCCCCGGCCCGGTTTTTTTGTTTTTTAAAGGAGAAAACTCTCTTCCTGTATTGGCTAGAGAAGGAGACCCCAGAAGTGTCTGTCTAGTGAAGTCAACCTTCCTTCAGAGACCTGAGACAAATATGTGGGCTCCCCTAGACTCTTCCCCCCTGCCTGGGCGGGAGAGGAACAGATGAAATGAGAACCTCGGGTGACAGTTTGGGGAAGGAAAGGCAAAAGGGAAATGAAGGGTTCTTCTGGGGGAGGGCTCCTTCCAGACCCTGGTAGGTCAAGGGAAGCCAGCGAATGAAGGATGAAACCTGCAGGCTGTGTGCAGCTGGCACACAAGGTACCAGGGGAGGGTCTTGAGGAGTGGAATGGGCATTGGCGGGGCAGGCAGATCCCTCAGAGTCTGATTGGGCAAGAGTCGGATTCCGGAAGTACGGGATTGGGGGAAGACTAAATGTCCCTATTTTGATGAGTCTGCACCCACAGGTCCCTGGCAGTGAAGTTGGCGTTCTCCCCAGTGGGGTGAGGATGGGTGGGCAGACAAGTCCACAACGGTTCCCCATGGTAGGTTTGCAGGGACAGCAGCCTGGGTACCAAAGTCCCTAGAGTATTTTATGCTACTGTTGTAGCATTGCTAGGAGAAGGTTGGTAATCTAAGGAGTTACAGTTAGGGGAATCCCCCTTTCCGGGAGTTTGTCTTCTGGTACAAGGAGCCAACCTTTTCTGACAAGGTGAAAATAAAAGGAGTTGGATGCAGGGCGTCTGACGGAGGTAGCCAGCCGCAAAGTGCCTTTTCCATTGGAAGAGTAGGGTCTCCCTGGAGTATCCAGAAGCCCTTGCATCCTGTAACTAGGTTTTGGTTTCAGGTGGTAGAGAGCTGAGTCAGTTCATTTACCAAGACATTGCCACAGGCACTCCCAGAAGACTGGCTGAGTCAGGCCAGACTGCTGGGGGAGACTTCTCACCACAGAAATACCCCTGCCAGGTCACCATGAACTGGGGATACATGGCACCCATGGCAGCCAGGATTGCAGTGGTAGTTCACCTTAGCCCTGTTCGCAGTCCCTTGAGATTGGTGGCCTGCAATCTGGCTTAATAGCTACTTCATTCTGCCTTCTGAGGCCCTGCCAGTTGGAGAGTACTTCATAAAAGCTATGGAGTCAGGTGAAACGTTAGCAGCTGCTATGTAGTGGCATGCGAGAGTACTTGGCATGGTTTAGATAACACAGGACCAATGGAGGTGCCCCAGAATGGGCTTCCCAAACATTTTTCTGTTTATTCAACAGATATCTCCTGAAGGTCTGTTGTAATTAGCAAACAAGATGACAGAGCCCCTGTCCTTGAAGAGTTTGCTCTCAAATCAGGGAGAAGGCCATTAAGGGAGTAAGTAAGTAGGATGATCTCAGCAGTATGAGCTGTGAGGAAACCGATGCGCTAACATGTCTGGAGAGGTAGTCAGGGACGGGTTCTCTCAGAAGGTGGCGTTTGAATTGAGACGAATGATGGCAAGAGCCAACCATGCAGCATGTGTCACGGGGCCCAGAGTGGGAGAGGGTTGTCACTTGCAGCTTCTGGTAGAGCTGAGTTTGGCATGTTGGAAAAACAGGATAAAAAGTCCTTAGTGTTTAAGAGAGACTTGTTGCGGTGAGTTGGAGAGATGTGGTTTTGGATTTTAGCCAGTACAGGGAGGAGCCATTGAACAAGTGTCTGATACAAAATAGGGAGACAGTAAATAACTTGTGGAGTGAATGAATGAATGAATGAATGCCTTAAAAAGGGAAGAATGACAGGATCTGACCAGGCAGTGGAAGGAGTGCAGAGTATTAAGAGAGGAAGAAAAAGACTTAATGGATAGACCTGAACCATGTGAGGCCTCTGCTCCTAACCCTGAGAAGGTGTTGAGGTGTGTTCAGGTGCTCATACTCGAGTGTGTTTTTTGAGTAATCCATGCCCTGGTCCTGGGGAACAGTGATGAGGCCTTTGAGTTCCTGGAAGGGCTGAACTTCGTTTTTTATGATCATTGCTGTCAGCACTTAACAGCTACACCTTCCCATTTCCCTAGGTTCTGCTAGGTAAGATTTCTGCGCAGATCCTAGAGACTGGACCTATGAAAAGCCCACCGCAGTCTCTCAGGATGGCCATTCTGTGACTCCTTCCTGTCCAGTCCAGGATTGCAGGATTCAGTGGCCCCTGGCTGCCAAGCCCTTCCTCTTACCCAGCAGCCCACAGGCTTCCCTTACAGCTGATCAGAAACCAGGTGCTGGAGGGTAATGCCGGGCTGGGTGTGATTGACATTTGCATACAAAGGAGTGGCCTGACCTGCACAGCCAGCTTGCGGAAATTCATTTTTTATTTTATTTTCATCCTGAGCAAAGAAACGAACGAAACAAGCAAAAAAGTAGTGGCAAAGTTTATTTGAAAAAGTGTAAGTGAAGAGTGAGGGAGAAACTAGCTCTGCGGAGCCAGCTCAGGCTGAGTAAAAGAGAAGGCAAGATAAGAGAACACCCTGGAGGAAGCAGGGTGAACCTCCCTGAGGAAAGCCATGATAACCATGATAACCAGGTAGGCAGTAAGATTAAATAGTCTTCCCTTCCATTTCGGGGTGTTTCCAGGAAAACCAAAGATGGGAGATGAGAGCCCACAGGCCCTCAGTCAGCCTCAGTGCCCCAGTGTCTCACTCTGAACTTTTGTGGATTATAATTAAGTGCCTTCTGTGCAGCAAGGGCCTTACATTCAGGAGAACTGCGGCAGATGGCACAAGTCACTGTCCTGGTGAGGGATCGCCAAGGTTAATTTTAATTTGTTTTTGTTTTTGCTTTTTTGGTTCCAGGGATTGAACTCACGACTTCATGCTTGCCAGCCCGGCGCTTTTGCCGCTGAGCTAAATTCCCAGCCCCTAATTTTAATTTCGGTGATGATTTTATCTCTTCCCATTGGGGCCACCCTGTTTCCTTCACATTCTTTCCCTTGGGCTTCCTCTTTCTCTGCATTCCCATTCATAGCAATTCATTCCCTCTCCTCGATCACCCACCCCTTCCTGAACTATGTAGTAATTTGATAAAAGTGGACTGCAAACTCTGAAGTACGGGGCAGCACATTTGGTGATACTGTTTTTTACATAAAGTTTATTGGTGTATTTTAGGTATACAAAATGACCACATGCGTTATAGGGAATTTGTACCTGTACATGGTATAGCTTGATTCTTCTTTTTCCCCATTCCCCTACCCTCTCTTTAATCCTTCTTCCCCTCCTTGTTTACAAAATCTTTGTTGCCATTTTTTCCTTCTTTTCCCTTCCTTTCCACCTCCCCAGCACTACTGCGTTGACATCACAGGAGTGCTCTAGAGCTTTCCCAGTACTTTGCCTTACCTCTTCTGTCATGGTCGCTGCCTCCCCACAGCCCAGCAGGTAACCAGCATAAGTCTCAGCCCGCAGTATTGCTAAGGGAGATTGGTGCCTAGCTGAGGCTGCTGGTGGTCAGACTAGGACCAAGACTTTTCTTTTGGTCTTTTTGAGATAGGGTCTCACTATGCAGTTCAGGCTGGCCTTCAACTCACTTAGTAGCCCAGGCTGGCCTTGAACTCACAGCAGTCGTCCTGCCTCAGCCTCTGAGTGCTGGGATTACAGGCATATGCCCCCGTGCCTGGGGAGCCCAGACATTTTGACTCCAGTGTTGCTCCTGCTCCCTAGCAGAAAGAGGCATGGATTTCAGCGTGTGCTCTCCCTGAGTCTGCATGTTTAATCTTGGCCAGAGTGTCTTCCCTCTCTTCAAGAACCCTTTTCCATAGCACCCTGGCCACAGTTTATCCCCTTGTGGGTAGTGTTCTGTCTGACAAGGGTGAGGCTGTTTTCTTAAGGAAGCTCTGTTGCCAAGCTTCTGCGAGTAACAGGGCCCCAGATGTCACAGGTGTCCTTGTGGGTGTGACTCCTGCAAGGCTTAGGGCCTCAGATGTCACAGGTGTCCTTGTGGGTATGTAGCCCTTCGACTTTTTTAATTTGCATTTTTGGAGCTCTGTGTGCTACACTCCACGTTAAATACATTATCTCACTTGTCACAGAGCCTTTGAGGCAAATACCTATCATGCAGGTGAAGAAACTGAGGCCTAGGAGGAGACGTGACTAGCTTGAGGCACAGAGCTGATGACTTGCGGGGTCAGGGTCCAGAACTGGGACAGGTTTTCTCCAGGGTGAGTGCTATGGGCCATCTTATCATTGCTCCAGACCCATGGCGGCCACTCCCACCCACTGCCTGTCTGTTGACCTCTAGGCTTTGGCTGAGTACTTCCTCCAGGTGGACATTACAGTAATGACCCTCCAGGAGGAGTCTTTGCTCGCCTTAACGTCTGCCCTGTCACGAGTCCAGCAGGTGTAACCCCAGCACACATGCCACATCCTCACCATCTCTGTTGTCCTCATCTACCCAAGACCATTTTTCTCTTGTTGGAAGCCAGGAAAAAGCCTCCTGCTTTGTCTTGCCCTTCCCAGTACATTTTCTGTGCAGGCGGCAGAATGCCAAAACTGCCGCTCCCTGCAAAAAGCCCTGCCCTCATGTCATAGCCCGCGCCCCTCTCCTTGCCTTTACCCTGCTGGTGTGCTCTGTTCCCAGACCTCCATGCGCCTACCTCCTTCTCTTTCTTCAGGTTACCGCTCCCCACCAAGGCCATCCCTGACCACTGCACTCTGTGCAGTCTTAATCACGGTCCCGCTTCCTCTTTGTTCTCTTCTAAAGCACAACCTTACCTGTGGTTGTTCACATACTTTCTATGCCTTTTTGTTAGGCAGGATTCTGTCTCTTTCTGTCCAATGTCCTTAGCACCCAGCACAGACCTAGCTTAACGGTAGGTGCTCAGAAAGTACTGGCTGACTGTTACAGTAAGTTAATCCAGGGTAGCCAGATATAAAGTCCATGTATAGGGAAACAGCAGCAGAGTGGCCTCAGGCCTTCGCAGAGCACAACTCTTACCCAGGCCCATGGTAATTAGGCGCGTCATCACAGAATGTGCTGGCTGCTGCTTCCCAGCGTCCAGACTCACTTCCCTCAGCTCTCCCTTTGTCTCCACCCCGTCAGAGAAAATCCGATCCTTGTCCTTGGTCACTCACTGACACTAACAGCAGAGGAGTTCAGGGTCATGCATTGTATCACCACTTGTTCCATGTCACATTGGACTGCAAAGATGACAGGTTGCCACAGGTTTTTCTTGTAGAGCAGTGAGCCTCAAATGGAGAAGCATGAGAACCAGCTGGAGGGCTTGTCACATTGCTAGGCTCACCCTCAGAGGTTCAGATTCCAGAGGTCTGGGTGGAGCGAATTCCCAGATGAGGGCCAGACCGCAGGTGAACCAGTGCCCTAGTGGAGAGAAGTCTTGTCTGTCAGGCACCAGGGAGGCAGGCAAACTAGCTGGTTTCTCAGGAGTAAAAGTTACAGTTCCTTAACTTTATTTCTCACTTTCAGGCACAGTGAAACCCAGTGCACACCTCTCCCAGGCCGCCTTTCTACTAAAGCGGGAGCAGCAGGCCTAGCCAGCTCACTGACAGCCCTGGATGAGCACCCACACCCTCTTAACCAGCAGCTGGCTTTCCTGGAGAACTGGGAGGCCCTGCCATTGCAAGGCAGGACTCTGCCAGGCCAGGGGCTTCCCAAGATTCCCATGCTGCCATAGCTGCTGCTTTGTGACCACAATTGTCCCAAAAGATTTTTTTTTTTGTACCAGGGATTAAACTCACAACCTCGTGCTTGCCAGGCAGGCACTTAGGCCACTGAGCTAAATCCCCAGCTCCAAAAGATGTTTTAAAGGACTTCGAAATCCTTTTTGTACCACAAATATCTTAATATGTTGGTGTGCCTCAGATTACTGCATTCAGTATTTTACTATGATATGGTGTCAAACTGTATTAAATATTCATGCTTTTCCAACCTAGTTATATTTTCTTTGTAAAATCCTGCAGCTGCTGACTTTTAAGTTTATATTTAGCCAAGAGCATAACTGATGGGTTTTGATACTAACACAGATCCTGAAAAATCCCCTGGAAAGAATTCTGAAATAATAGAAACAAATATTTTCTTTTAGCCAGACGTGGTGGCACACGCCTATAATATCAGCACTTGGGAGGCTGAGGCAGGAGGATTGTTGCAAGTTTGAGACCAGCCTGGGCTACAAAGTGAGCTCAATGCCAGCCTGAACTGCATAGTAGTCTCAAAAGGACAAACAGAACAAAAACCCCACAAATATTTTCTTTTTAAAGTGTTGGATTACTGTGATATTTTAGCACCTTGGTGAAGTCATTGTAATATTTTCAAGTTCACATTTCATAGTGAAGTTTTAGTAGTTGCAGTCTATTTAATTATAGTTATCTTTAGATAAGGATTTTCCTAGTACACTCCAGACCCTTGTACAGCCTGTAATTCTCCTTTTTTTTTTTTTTTTTTTTTTTTTTTTGGTACCGGGGATCAAACTCATGACCTTACGCTTGCCAGGCAGGCGCTTAAGCCACTGAGCTAAATCCCTGGCCAACAGCCTGTAATTCTCTTGGTTTTGCAAGACGAGCTACCATAAAGCCATTTTTATAGTCTCTGTATCACTTGCTGCTGTTTTTCTAGCTGCTCTTGACAAATACCTGGAATCTTAAAATTTAGGTTGATTTAGGTGATTAAAGTGCTGAGCAATAAGATTTTTTTGTCTGACTGAAGTATTTTGTTTAAACTTATCATGATTTTGCAATTTAAACTCTTTAGTTGGGATAGAATGAGGGGTCCAGTGGCTATAAATCTTTAAGCCTGCAGGATCTTTTGAACACTGATACTCAGGTTTATATCCCAGAAGTAGCCCCTGAAATGCCAGAACTGGGCTGTGGTTAAGCCATTTGGATTGAAGTGCTCCTTTGCTTTGTAGGAAATACTGCTGTGTTGGCTCTGTAAAGTTTTTAAACGGTATGGGATGTAACGTGTTTTCTCATGCAGTTTATGAAAAAAAGTTCATTTTATAGTGAAGAATCCTTTCACTTGGATAAAAAATCATTTTTACTTCATTTGAAGTAAAAAATAGAATGTTTCCTAAAATTTTCAGTCTTTCAAAAGTAAATGTAGTTATTGTTTTACTTACCTCACAGTAAAAAACTTAGGTATGGCAGTTTGTGGCGCCAGAGTCCAGTGTCTTAGTCCCATTAGACTGTTGGAAGCGACAGCAGGAGAGGAAGATTCTGCTGTTTCTGCAGCCTGGGAATGTTTACTCAGTGTGGTCGTGTGGTGGACCTCGTGCGAGTTCTAGGAGGGCAGCACCGAGTGGGTCACAGCTCTGCCCTGAGCTCCGTGAGTGAGGCGGAAGATAAAAAGCAAAAAAGAAAGGAAGAGATAAAGCGCAGAGCTGGTGTGGAGGGAAAGGTCTGTGGAGGCAGAGGCTTCTGCCTGGCTTTAGTAAGGCAAGATTGATAGTTTTTAAGATCATTATATTCAGATTATTTTTCTTGGGCCTTAGAATCCATACTAAGCTCCTTTGATAATCTTCATATTATTAGATTCCCTTTTAATAGTGCTGTGGCTGTTTCCCGGTTGTGTCTTTAGAAATCAACTACTTAGAGTTTTGTGTTGTTAAGGGTTACTCATCCTAAAATCCTGTCCCTAACATCCAGCTGTTCATTCACTCACTCATTCATCCATTCATCGAGACTGGATGCTTGTTCGAAAGAGGACAGCACTGTTTGTGGAGTTGGAGGCTCCGCAAGGGACAGAGCAGGGTTCTCCTTGAGTGGAGTTTGTGTGGACGAGAGAGAGGCAGACAGTGACCAACAAGGCGGAGGTGGGGTGTTTAAAATGTCAGATAGCCGTGAGTGCAGTGGGGAAAAGTGAAGTAAGAGGAGAGATTGGGAAGTGAATCTTAGGTTGGGGGACAAGGGAACCAGTCAGCCACATGCACCTCCAGGGCAGAATCCAGCAAGCACAAAGGCAGAAGAGTTGCCTCTTTAGAAACTTGGTTTGGCTGGTGGGGAAGGGGAAGCAGCCCAGAGAGTGGCAGGAAATGAGGTTCGCCAAGCAGGTGGGGCCCGTGGGTCAGCTCCAGAGTCTGGCGTATCCTAGTTGCAGTGGCCTAAAGTAAGAAGCAGTGGCACCTATTGCCCCTTTAAAAGGATCGGTGTGTCTGTGCTTGCGTGTAGTAATCCCAGAACTTGGGAAGCTAAGGCAGGAAGATCGCTATGATTTTGAGTGAATTAAGGCCTAGTGAGGGACATAGTGAGACCCTTTCTTAAAAAACAAAACAATAATAATAATAATAATAGGATTGTTGTGGAGAACAGACAAGGTAGAGCTGGGTAGACCAAGAAGCCAATTAGCAAGCTGCAGCGGAGTGGACCACAGTGACGAGTTGGCAGTAGGTTGGGTGTAAGGTATAAGGAAAAGATTTTCTTATCATGACTTCAAAATTTGGAGCCAGGAGAAATATTTGTGCCACATGGTAAGATCGAGGAGTGGGTAGTTGGTTTTGGAGAAGGGTTGCAAAGAATTCTGTTTTGGAAGTGTTTTTTTTCTTTTTGGTACCGGGGATCGAACTCATGACCTCACATTTGCCAGGCATGCGCTTACGCTGCTGAGCTAAATCCCTGGCCAATTGGAAGTGTTTTAGGCAAAAGGTGTGTTAGTCATGGAAGTGTGGTGTCAGGTGGGGGTGCTGGCTCACGCCTAGAGTCGCAGCCCTCTGAGGGTTGAAGTGGGAGGATTCTAAGTTCAAGCAGACTGGGGCAACTTGATGAAACCCTGCTGGGATGTATTTTAGTGGAAAGAGCCTGGGTTCAATCCCCAGTCTCATAGAAAGTAAATACAAATAAATACATCGTGATGCCTAAGAGGCAGTGGATTAGAATTGTACAGTGGAGACACATCTGCTTCTTCGGAGCCTCTGTAAAATCACTTGGAGGATGGAGCAGCAGATGTGGGGGGACCATGCCTTGAGGCTGAGCAGCCAGGAACTGAGGAGGACCTGGGCTGAGAGGGTGGGGGTGAAGAGGAAGTCAGCAGGTGTCACCTAGCACCAGCCTTGGGGGTGAGAACTAAGATCTGTTAGCAGCTCAGAGGCACTTGGTGCCCATGCTGTGAGTGACAGGGTGGGAGAGGCTGGTTGGGAAAGGGGCAGGAAGGGGAGGATAGTGACCGGCTGGACTTTTTTTTTGTATTAGGAATTGAACTCAGGACCTCATGCTTGCCAGGCAAGTGCTGTACCACTGAGCTATATCCCCAGCTGGAAATCCCTTTAGAAGTTTTTTGTTGATAGTTGTTAAGAAACAAAGAAATTGATTGGTAGCTGGAGGGGACATAGGTTTAAATGAGGGTTTTGGGTTTGGTTTCTTACGGTGCATAATGCAGTTGTAATGAACATGAGAAATTCAGCAGGCTTAACAGTTGCCAAGTCTTAACCTCGCATGCAGTCTTCTCCCTTGCCAGCTATCGAGGTAGTGTTGCAATCCCTACTTTAGTGGGGCTCAAGGTAACAGGCGCAGGCTCACAGCTAGATTGCTAGAAAGTTGTAGAAAGGCAGGCAGGTGGCTCAGCGGTAGGATGCTTGCCTGACATGCCCGACGCCCTAGGATCGATTTCTGGCAGCACCCGTTCCCACCTGGAAGATCAGACTTTGATCCCTTGCTGGCCTTTGTGGCATGCCTGCAATCCCACCACTGGTGGGAGGATGGATTCTAGGCCCACTTGGACAACATAGTGGGACCCTGTCTGAACCCACCCCCAAAATAAAAAAATACTTGATCCCAGATCTGTGCCCCTAATCCTCTACAGAAAGAGAAATTTCCCCAAAGTGTAGTGATTTTTTTTTTTTAAGACAGAGTCTGTGTGTAGCCCAGTTGGCCTCAAACTCAAGATCCTCCATCTGAGCTAAGATTGCTGGCACACTCCACCACGCCCGGCTTTTGCAGGCTGATCTCAAACTCAGTAATCCTCCTACCTTAGTCCCCCAAGTGCTGGGATTATAGGCATGTGCCCCCACACCCACCTACTGTCCCTACCTTTTAAAGTTAGACCTGTGTTCCTGATTCCATGTCTGTGACATCCAAAGATTGTAGACACCAATCTGCACGCAGGGAAGCATGGGTCGACTGGATTTGCCTTTAATAAAATTAATTTGCAGCCTGTTTTTTTTTTCTCTAGCAGATATTTATTTGAGGCCAATTTGAGTCTTGGGGTTTTGGTTTTTGACTTTGTATGTGGGGGGTTCCCCACCATACTGTAAAATCAGCCCATCTCAGTCATGTAGATTCACGCAAGCTATTTGCTGAGCAGGGCAGCACACACCTGTAACCCCAGCTAGGCAGGCGGTGGAGGCACAAGGAGCACAAGTTCAAGCCTGACCTGGCAGTTTGGCAAGATGTCTCAACACAGAAGTTTGAAAGGGTCTGGGGAACGTAGCTGAGTGGTAGCACACCCCGCCTAGCACGCGGGATACCCTGGGTTTAATCCCCAGCGGAAGGTAGAGAGGGAGGGCTGTCATACATGCTTAACAGTCCTTCCTGCCAACCAGGCTTGCGAGAATTCTGATGACGGGCACAAGCTTTTGTCCTCCACAGCAGCAGTGGCCATCCTGAAGCCGGCCCCTCTCCTCCCAGCCCGCCCCACCCAGTTCCCAGTTTGCTCTGGTCTTGCCCAAGGCCGCGTGCAGCCCCCCACTGATCATCCACAAAGCCCCATAGTTAACCAGGCGGCCCAGCCTCTTCAGGAACCCTCACTTTATGTGCCCCTCAGAAGTTCCTGAGCGCTGCTCTGTGACGTCTTCACTGCACTTTAGCTGTGGGTATGTGTGTCTTGTTTCTACATGGAGACTTAATATTCTGACAGGAAGTCCCTGCTTTTGTCCTTTCATAGTCCCTGTGTGGCCCAGCACGGAGCTGGGTGAGTGTGGGATGATGATCCCACCAAAAGCAGGATGTGCACGTGTGCAGGAGCTTTGTAGAGGGAAACTGCCAAGCAGGTGAAGAGTCTGCAGACAGAGGGGGTAGACACCTTGGCTGCACGGTGGGTGGAGTCCGGTGTGAGGTCCGCAGAACCGGCAGGCCTCCACGTTCCCGAGAACGTGGAGTTCTTAACGCAGGACGCTAGTGAGCTGCTGACCACTGGGCACCAGCCACTTCCAGGAAGTCCACAGGGCCGTGAAATGAGCTGCTCCTTAATCTGTAAACTTCATAACTTTTGATTCCTGTGACCTCCTACTATTCTTCAGATTTTGCTTTTAATCAGTTTTTGACTGAAAATTAAAATTTATGGCTTAGAAAAAATGATTTTACAATTAAATATACCTTAGGAGTATAGACCCGAATTCTTAGATTTAGCTAGTAAAGGTTAACAACTAAATTGCTCAGTGCCACCATTTAACAGTCTTTACTGGGCCGAGGATATAGCTCAATGGTGCAGCGCCTGCCTGGTAAACGCAGGCCCTGAGTTTGCTTCCCAGTTCCAAAAAAAAAAATGAAAAAGAAAAACCAAATGTTTATTTACCTTTCTTACAAACTGAAGGATCTAAAACGTGGTCTGAGGAGGTACACACGTGTAATCCCAGCACTGGGGGAGGCTGAGGCAGGAACACTGACAGTTTGAGCCCAGCCTCAAACTTTGATAGTTTAGTAAGACTCTGCCTCAAAAATTAATAAAGACTTGGCATGTAGCTTACTGTGAAAGCGCTGGGTTCAGTTCCAATACCACAAAAAGCAGCCTGAACTAAACGTGGGGTCTGTGAGTTGGAAAGGATTTCTTCTTTCCTGGTGCTAGGGCTCAAAGCCAGGGCCTCAGGCCTGCTAAGCAGGTGTTCTACCACGAAGCTACCTCCCGGCCCTCTGTTAGGAAGGTTCGGGCCCAGGTAGGTGGCCCTGGAGGTGTGGAGCGGTAGTCCAGGATCCGGTCTGGCCCCAGGCATTGGTCCCGAGCGGAGGGACTGTGCCCTGCGACGGATGCTCGCTCCCGCTCACCCTGGCTCACCCTGGCTCACCCTGGTTCTTCGTGCTCCCTGTGGTTGGGAGTCAGTAAAGTACAAGTTGCAGAGGGGTTCCGTTCTCCACACAGATTCTCCTTTGTTCTTCAGGAAATACAGCTGTTTCATAAGATGCATTATCTTAACATGTACTTTTTGTTGTTTTAACGGAATAAACATTTTAAAAATTCTCAGTTTTAATTTCTAATTTGGCAAAAATCAGTAGACATAACCCATATAAATAAAGGCTTTTTGAGTTTTTTTGTTTTTAGTACCAGGTATCTAACTCAAGACCTTGCACTTGCCAGGCAGGTGCTTATTCCCCTGAGCTAAATCCCTGGCCCTGAGATCTTTGTTTTAATTTTTGAAAAAGTGAATTGTCAGGGCTGGAGTTGGAGCTCATTGGTAGAGCACTTGCCTAGCTTGCATGAGGTTCTGGGTTTGCTACCTACTGCCTCGAAAAAGAAAAAGAGAAAATGTCCTTTAAGGCCAGTGTGGTAGGGACAACAAAGGCTGGCCTTGCCCTCTGTGAGTCTCAGTGGTTCTAACCTACAATATACTGAGGTGACTTCCTTTATTTTTTGTTTTGTTTTGTTTTTTGGTACTGGGGTCGAACTCATGAGCTCATGCTTGCCAAGCAGGCACTTATGCCACTGAACTAAATCCCCAGCCTAACTTCCTTTATTTTTCTCTGTGTGTGTGTGTGTGTTTTGTTTTGTGCTGGGGATTGAACCCAGGAATACTTTACCACCAATCTACGTCTCTGATCCTTTTTTTGAGGCCGAGACTCACTTAAGTTGCCAAGGCTGAACTCAGACTTGATAATCCTCCTGCCTCAGCCTCCCAAGTAGGGGGGATTATAGTTGTGCACCACCCCATCATGGTGCTTGTGTTTTGTGTGTGTGTGTGTGTGTGTGTGTATCTTACTTCTTTAAGGACACTAGTCAGATTGGATCAGGAACCTTACCTACCCTGACCAAAAAGAGACCCTCATTTTAACTTGAGCGTCTCTTTACAGCCCACATATGGTCCCATTCTGCGGTACTGAGAGTTAGAACTTTGACCTGTGAATCAGCAGGAACATGATCCTAACACATGACTTAACACTGTCTTTGTGTGTTGGTGCTGGGATGCTCCCCAGGGTCTTGGGCACTCAAGGCCAATCCCCACCACCCAGCTGTACCCTGAATGGCCCTGCTTTCCAGTGGGCATGAGCGAGAACCTCAGCTCTTCTCCAGCCTTCCTACCAGGTGGCTGCTCTTCTGGCGTTCATTTTTATTGGTGCAAACTTAAAAAGTAACCAATAGTAACAACAGTCATAATACACAACGATTTTTTTCCTAGCCATTAGGACTATTAAATATTTAAATTTCAGTTTTCTTTTTCCTCAAAGAGATTAATTTAGCATAGCTGATCTCTCTCTCTCTCTCTCTCTCTCTTTTTTTTTTTTTTCTTTTTTCTGAGACAGGGTCTCGCTATGCCATTCAGGCTGGCCTTGAGCTCACTTTGTGTAGCCCAGGCTGTTCTCAAACTTGCAACGATCCTCCTGCCTCAAGCCTCCCAAGTGCTGGGATTATAGGTGTGCATCACCACATCCAGCTAGGAAATTTATTTTAAAAGGAAATAAGTGCTTTCATTTGTTTACCGTTATCATAAATGGGAAGTTAAAAATATCACTTGCCCTAATGGGTGTGTGTTTTTGTGTGTATGAATTTGTTTATTTGTGTTTGTTGGTCCTAGAATTCAAAGCCAAGGCCTCATGCATTCTAGACAGGTACCTTACCACTGAGCTAAAACCCTAAACTCTGAACTGGTATATTTTGTTTGTTTTGAGGCAGGGTCATGCTATGTAGTTTAAGCTGGCCAGGAACTTGCTGTGTAGCCGTGGGTATCCTCAAATTTATGATCCTCCTCAGCCTCAGCCTTCCTAGAGCTGGGATGACAGTCATGTGTCACCATGCCTGGCATACCCAAATTTTTTGTTTGTTTGCCGCACTGGGGATTGAACCCACGGACCCTCACACTGTGCTGCTTCCCCAGCCTATTTTCTTTTTTTGAGACAGGGGCTGCTAAATTGCTTAGGCTGGCCTCAAGCTTGTGGTCCTCCTGCCTCAGTTTTCTAAAGTTCTGGGATTATAGACATGCACCCCCATTCCTCACCTACAAAACCTACTCTTAAAATCCGTCACATGTAAAATGAAGCATTTGATCACATGCCATCTAATGTCATACAATGCTGGACGTGGTGGCCAGCCTGGACTGCATGGTGAGTTCAAGGCCAATCTGAATTATATAGTCAGATCCTGTCAAAAGAAAAAAGAAAAAAAGGTCATATCATGTACCATGAATGCCTCTATCCTTTTTGTTTAGATCAAAACCCTGGATGCTCTAGTTGAGTTCTTTCTCTCAAATTCAAAGGCCACCTGACAGCAAATCCTGTCAGCTCAGCTTCTAAAATACCACTTCCTGCTCCCTACCCTGCCACCTCCCAGCTGCCTTTGCTCCCTTGACCTCGCATTCTGCACCAAGCCATCAGAGAGATTCCATTAACTGACTTCCTCTGCCCAGATTCTGTAACTCCTTGTGTCACACAGGAACTGTTGGAGCCCTTGATGTCGTCCTGCTCTCTCATCATCCTCACGGCTCTCACTAAGTTGGGATACTTGCTGCTACTGACACTGAGCAAGGTCCTGTCCCTTCTTGGGTCTTTTGTCCTCACACTTGTCCACTGGAACTCTTCTTGCCTTGGTCACTGTTTAACATCGTGGCCCCTCCCTCACAACCTATGCCTGACACCATGAGCTGTCTTACAGGTAGTTCGGGTGTTTTGTAAGTTACGTACCTGCCACTAGAGCATAGCCCTGTGAGGGCAGGCACTTCTGTTCACTGTTTGGTTCCCAGTGCTTAGAAAAGTACCTGACATATAGTAGGGGTCTGTATTTGTTCCAGTTGTGTTGATACCAACATGTGTCCTGTGCTCTGGGAAAGATGGATGCCCCAGGGAAATCTCCTCAGGGCCTGGGTCCCTCCATGGGACCTCTCTTCACGCCCTGCCTCCCTTGAGGGTCTGGCCAGGTAAGGCCTCCGCATTCGAGGCAGAGTATGTAGCTTGTGTGGATCCCAGTTTTCTTCCAGGAACAAGCACAAGTGCCAGAGTGAACAGGGGAGGAAGCAAAGAGTGTTGGTTGGGAAAAAGTCCCTGTCCCACCCTCCCACGCCTTGGCCCAAAGGCCCTGATTCCTAGGCTGCTATATGACATAGCCATGGTGGCTGTCCTCCCTCCCAAGGTTGAGAGTCATACCAGCAAAGGAGCATAACCTTAGCCTCAGAAGTGGGTAATAAGAACAAAACAAAAGAAACAGCCGTCCACTTCCAGGATGCTTTGGTTGGCACTTGGTCTTGGTGGTTTCATCTCACATAAGTGGACCCAAAGCGATCATTGGAGCATGTGAACACGTCACAGAGTCAGTCAGTGCTGGTGGGGTGCCTCAGGTTGGTGACCTAGCCCTGATCACTTCACGACTTACCCACGTGCTACTTCCTTCTCAGTGCTAGTGGACACTAGTAGATTTGTATGTGGCACGTTTGAGGTATGACAGCTGTCAGGAATTGTCTGCATGTTGGCATCTGTGTTCCCAGGTAGCAATACTGAGCAGCTAGCTCTAGCTTTACAAGTTCCCCTGGAGTTGCTAGTATCTTGAATTTCTTTCCATTTATTTTAGGAGTAAAAGTCCCTCGCAATTTCCGACTGTTGGAAGAACTCGAAGAAGGCCAGAAAGGAGTAGGAGATGGCACAGTTAGCTGGGGTCTAGAAGATGACGAAGACATGACACTTACAAGATGGACAGGGATGGTAATTGGGCCTCCAAGAGTAAGCGTCGAGCTACGGCTATAAATGTCAATGTCTTAATTCACCGCGCCTCCTTTTCAAAACCTACTAGCCTTATCACAGAAAAAAGCTTGCCAATGGTATATTTTCTGAAATGCGGCTATTCTTTTTTGACCAGTTTCAGTTTGTTTAGTTGAACCTGTTCTAATGCTGTTTAATCTCTAGAAGGTAAGCAAAAACCTATTTAGACTCAGAGTAAGTGTACAGGGCAGTGTAGACAGTGAGGTTTGAGGTCAGTATACTTTCAGCTGTAGTTTCCCACAAACCGTTGAGCTTCTCAGATGGCCAGCCTTCCTGAAGCCTCCAGCGGTGGCCAGCCTTCCTGAAGCCAGTCTCTGGATGAACTTAGGAAAGCCTTCTCAGTTGTGGTTTTTATGCACAGTTCCGCAGGTCTGCTCTGTACATGTATCCTAATTCACTGCACAGTTGTTAAAGGTTTTTTGCCCGCCTGTCAGCTCTGGTCTGTTCTGCCCACTGATGGACCCAGAGGCCTTTGCAAGGGAGATGAAAACACAGGGAATGGGGAAGTGACCTCTCTAGAGCTTTGTAATTTGTGAGTTCCAGGTCTTCAGAATGCCAGCCAACCTTTTTTGAGCATATGTAGTAAACCTCAAGCAATCCGATTTCATTCTCGCAAGTTCCTGTTGCATCTGCTCTGCTGTGTAGTTGTGTTGCATTTTACAAATGCAGAAACAGACTCAAAGGAGTGAAGTCACATGCCCAAAGTCACATAGTTGATAACTCCCAAGCCAGCCCCGCCTGACTCAGGCTGGGCTCCTGACTAGTCACCGGGCCATACCCTGTCCCTCTTGTTTGCACCATGACTTTTCATTTGTCACCAGTATAGAATTACCCAGTGTGTTAAGTGCTACAGTAAGGAGTTGTAATTTTCAGAAATAGATTCCCACAGTGTGACAGGTGTTTTATAAGTAGCAGTGGTTCTGCCTCAATGTGGCAGGACCTGCCCTGTGTGATGACATACATCCCTTTCTGCCACGCAGGCCTGTGCCCTCACAGTTCAGCCCTGTCTGGATCAGGCAAGAGCCACCCTGTGCTCATTGTTAGGACACCCTGATGCTTGTCTGAGTTACTGGCACTCACAGGGAGTGACTGGCTTTGCCATTTGGTGTTGCTTGCGTTTGTTTGCTTGTTTGCTTGTTTTGAGATAGCATCTTGTTCATAGGTCAGGCTGGCTCTGAGCCCACTGTGATCCTCCTGCCTCAGTTTACTGAGTGTTGAGATTAAAGGCATTTTACTATGCCTGTTGTGACCCTGTAATTTTGTAAGAGCTTTCATGTACATTTAGTCTGTTTTTCCTCATTTCTTTATCCTCTTTATCCTATGAAAACCTAATTACTTCTATATCTGTTACATACTGGGGCAAAGCGATCTAGTAATATTATTTCTCCGTGGAGAAGATTTTCCTAGCTGTCTAGGAAAGTTTTGATGCTGGTGGCTTTTCCTTTCCTCAGAGAGATTTAGGATTATGGAGGATGAGAGCTATTCTTCCTCCTCCCTACTCTGCAGAGTGCCTAGAATAAATGTGTTAATTTACTAATTTACAGATTCTGCAAATTAAGAATAAAGTAATGTCCAATTTTTTTTTTTTTTAAACAAGGTCTCGCTGTGTAGTTCAGAGTTGGGGAGGCAAGGTGTCAAATCGAATTCACAACCTTGCACTTGCCAGGCAGGTGCTGTGCCACTGAGCTGTATCCCCAGCTCTTGTAGTTGAGATTAGCCTTAGGCTCATTCTGTAGCTCTGTGAGGCTTTGAACTTGTGGCCAGCCTCCTGCCTCAGCCTCCTGAGGGCTGGGATTACAAGTGTGTGCCATCACAGTTGGCCAATGCGTATTATTTTGAATATAGTAAATACCACTGAATTATATACTTTTCTTTAAAAACTCAAAGCAGAGAACCATCAAATTCTGTTTGGAATATTCTCTTACGCCTACAGCAGCAGAGGTTATTCTGAATTTCAGTTTATCTTTTCAAAGGAAGATATAGTGGAGGATACTGTTTTGTTGTTTTTGTTTGTTTTTGGTACTGAGGGTCGAACTCACAACCTCGCACTTGCCAGACAGGCACTAAGCTGCTGAGCTAAATCCTTGGCCATGGTTTTGCTTTTTTGGTTTGGTTTGGTTTGGTTTTGGTTTCTGTTTGGTTTAGTGTGTTGGGGGTTTTTTGTTTGTTTGTTTGTTTGTTTGTTTTGTTTTGAGACAGTCACTGTATACCAGGCTAGCTTTGAACTCACTGTGCAGCCCAGGCTGGCCTTGAGTTCCTGAGCCTCCTGCCTCACCCTCCAGAATGCTGGGCGATAGAGCGCTCCTGCACCCCGTGCAGGGGAGCATAAGTTTTAATGAGTACCTACAGTGTGCCCGGTGCCCGGTACTTTCTGTACTTCTGTTTTAATAAGAGCATTATTGAGATGTTACGCCTGTGTTACAGGATACATCTTTTTTTTTTTAGGGTGCATCCTGTTAAAAGTGTATAATTTGGTGGCTTTTATTGTATTAAGTTGTACAACCATTGCTACTTTCAGAGCATTTCACCCTCCCAGAAGCAACCCCCGTCCCCCGGTGTCTCGCTTCCCCTCCTGCCCCGCAGTACTCCTTCCCAGCCCTGAGAGCCACAAGTCTGCTTTCAGGCTCCAGGAATTTGCCTCTTCCGGATATTGCATGTAAATGGAATCATACAGGATTTTATCTGTCATTTCTGGCTTTATCAGAATTTCTTCAAGATTCAGTCACATTATAGCGTCTATCAATACACTGTTCTTTTTATAATTAATATTCCACTGTGTGAATGTACCAGATTTTGTTTGTTTATTCATTGGTGAGCTTTGTTTCTTCATTTGTTGAAACAAGGACTCACTATGTAGTTCAGGCTGGCCTTGAACTCACTATGTAGCATAGACCGGCCACAAAGCCATGGTGGTCCCCTGTCTTGGCCTTCTAAGTGCAGGACACACCTGGCTAGTTGGTAAACATTTTTGTTGCTTCTGCCTTTTGACTACTTTGAATAATGCTGCTAGGAACATTTGTGTGCAGGCTTTTGTTGTCTGAGTGGTTTTGACCTCTTGGATATACCTCCAGTGTCATTGCTGGATCGTTTGTTAACTGGTTGATGTCTTGAGGAACTGCTAGGCTGGTTTCCAAGCGGTTGTACCATTTTACGTTTCCACTAGTACTGCATTAGGGTTCTCATTTCTCCACATCCACACCAACGCTGTTTATCTTACCTTTTCTGCCCCTATAGTTTTGAGAGTTTTGGGGTTTTTTTTATTTTGTTTTTGTTTTAAATAGAGTTTCATACATAGTCCAGGCTGTCCTTGAACTCACTTTGTTTTGGTCTTGAACTGTCAGTGATCCTGCTGTCTCAGCCTCCACAATCCTGGGATTAGAGGTGTGCAGCACCACGCCCGATGCCCCTGGAGTTTTGATTAGCTTGGTTCTTCAAGGTTAAAAACAATTACAAAACAAACTCCCTGCTCCTAAGTGCTTCCTCTGGCCAACCTATTTGATTTCGGCATACAAAATACAGTCTCTGGAGCTGGATTATCAACATAGTCATTAAAGCATCTAAATAGAGCACCTAACTAACTGACCTTGTTTTACATTATTTTTCTGAAGAGGAAATCTTGCATCAAAATTTAAAAATCATATACCGTATAATCTAGCAACTGAGCTAGGAATTTACTCCCCAGTTTTTCTTGGATGCATTGCCCAAGGGCAATGTACAGAATTATTTCTTGTAGCATGGTCAGTCATAGCAAAATAATGTGCAGGTGCGTCCTTCTGGGTGCTACCACTGCCCCTTTTTTTCTCTTACAGAAAAGCAGGTCCCTGAACCTTAGAGCAAAGCTTCCTACCCCAGTCTCCTTGCCAAGTCCTGACCAATGTCTGGCTGCACACAGCAATTAGATGAGGAGTAGTTCTCCTCCGACCACAGAAGTGCTAATGTAGTTAGGTTATAGTACAGGTTTTCTCCTTTTTCTTTTCTGCTGGAGTGTGTGTGTGTGTGTGTGTGTGTGTGTGTGTGTTCGTGCCGGGGATCAAACTCACAGCTTCACACTTGCCAGGCAGGCACTTAGCCACTGAGCTGTATCGCTGGCTCTAGGATTTCTGTTTTTGCTTTTTGTTTTTCTGATGCCAAAGATTGAACACACAGCCCTGCACATGCTAGGCAAGCCTCTACCACAAGCTACACCCCCAAGGCCTTGTCTGTATCCTTGTGTTGGACCTTCCTGAGCATTACGGGATCAAAATTTTGCAGTGTTCTGGCCTCTACTCACTAGATGGCAATAGCACCCCAGTCCAGATTGTAACAGCCATAGTATCTGCAGAAAATGCTGAATTGCCCCCTCCCAGACAGTTGGAAAGCACTGCGCTGCCTCTAGGGCCCCCTGAGTAATTTCTGTGCCTGGTCTGCTTCTCCACATGCTTTCAGGGACCAGTGGCAGGTCCCAGTGTGTGGATGGAAGGGAAGGTGCTCCCCTCCCTAGGTCAGGAGGCTTCTTACAGAAGGGAAACCGCTGAGTCCTAGTGCCCTAAGTTTCTGTCTACTTTTGCTCAGGGTACACAAACATACATACCTAATGCTTTTATTTGGCAGTGTGTGTTTTGCACTTTGTTATCTTCACCACTGATGCAGTAGTGAGTATCTTTTTATCCATGCGTATCGACCTATTCCTCAGAGAGGCACAGGGTGCTCATCTATAATCCCATCTATAATTTGAGAGGCTGAGGCATGAGATTCCAAGTTTGAGACCAGCCTGGACAACTTGATGAGATCCTTTCGAAAAGTAAAATCTAATACCAGGCATAGCGGTGCCTGCCCCTAATCCGAACACTTGAGGCTGATGAAGTGCTGCGAGTGCAGGGCCAGCTGGGGCCACATAGTGAGTCCAAGGTCAGCATGAACTACACAGAGAGACCCTGTCTCAAAAACCAAAGCAAACTTTAAAAGGGGGCTGGAGATACAGCGCAGTAGCAGAGCACGTACCTGGCGTGGGTTCAGTCCTTCATGCTGCAGAAAGGAGGAGGGGAAGAAGAGGAAAGGGAAAGGAAGTGAAGGAACCAGGCATGGAGCCTCACACCTTTAATCTCAGCACTCAGGAGGCTGAGGCAATAGGATCACTGCAAGTTCGAGACCAGCCTGGGCTACATCAGCCATCCCGAACTATGTAATGAAACCCTAACTCAAAAAGGTAAGGAGGAAGAAAGGAAACACCCTTTGATGGTGTGACTTTTTTTTTTGTACTGGGGATTGAGCTCACGACCTTGCACTTGCCAGGCAGGTGCTTACGCCACAGCTAAATCTCTAGTGATTATATGACTGATACATGTTTTTGGGAGGGTACTGGGGATTGAACTCACAACCTGGTACTTTCCAGGAAGGAGCTTATGCCACTGAGCTAAATCCTATGATACGTGTGTTTAAAAACAAACAAACAAACAAAAAATTCTGCAGTGCTGAGTATATAGAGTAAGAGGCTAACTTAGTTGACCTTAATTCTTTGTGTTAGGAGGACAGAAAGCATATCGGGTATTTTTTTTCTTCCAAGTTTGAGTTATAACCGACTTGATAAAAACTGTGTATACTCAATGTAACTGAAAATCTCTGTGCGCCCTTTGTCCATTTCCCCTATACTCCAGCTCCAAGCAGTCAGCAAGCTGCTCTCTGCCGCTGAGTGCAACTTTTAGATTATAACGCAACTGTCTGGGTCTGGTTTGTTTCACTGGTATAATGTCCTCCATCTGTGTTGCTGTGAACGGCAGGATTTCTTGTTTATGACTGAATGTTCCTGTGTGTGTGTGTGTGTGTGTGTGTGTGTGTGTGTCCATTTGTCCATCAGTGACATTTAAGTTGTTTCTATATCTTGGCTTTTGTGAACAGTACTGTAGTGAGCAAGAAAGTACAGCTCTCTTGCAAGCACTGATTTCACTGGGTGTGGCGGTGCACACCCATCATCTCAGCATTTGTGAGGTTGAGGCAGGAGGATCCTCAGGAGTTCAAGGCCATCCTGAGGCATGTTGTGAGGGCCCGTCTCAAGAAAGAAAGAAAGAGTGAATTCATTTCCTTTGGATTTGTACCCCATACTAGGTGTCTCAACTGAGATATGTAATAAAGAAGTCAATCAAATGGATGTCGGGCTGAAAAACCAAAAAAGGCACAACAGGGAAACACTGGTACTGCAGGAAACAGCAACCACGGCAGTGCTGGGAAGCCAGAGGCTGTGGCGTGTGCTGTGGGCCGAGTGCCTGGCCGGCTGTGGGAGCTGACTCTGGCTGCTCCTCCTGGGGGTCGCAACAGGAGCAGCACACAAACAGGAAAAAGCAAGGGCCTGTGTTCACCAAATTTTATATGAAGATCATATAGTGGATTTGGTGTGTTTAGCTTCAGGTGTAGTTGGCTCTCAGACTGACTCAGAGAGGTGAGCACCATTGTCTGGGGGCCTGGGGCACTCAGAAGGGGGCCGCTGCGCCAGAAAGATGGGGCTCTCAGGGTGACTATATCTTGTCACCAGGCAGGAAAGGCTGTGCGGTCAATCAGCTCCCAGCCCGCCTTTCTCTGCTTAGGAGAGGGTGGCTGGGATTCCAGGAAGTGGGTCTTCCCTCCCTGGCCGCCTTCCCCTTTCTCTAAGCTGGGGACTCTGGGGGGGGCCCCTATTAGGGGAGGGGAGGGGGCTTTGAGCCTTTGCCCGTAGTTGTCTCTGCTGCTCTGGTAACAGCCCTTATCCTGGCATCTGCACCTGGCGTTTAGCCTTGAGCTGATTTTGTGTCTCAGACCAGCTCATCCCAGCTCCTCCCATTCTGTGCCCCCAAGAGCCTCCAGCAGGCGCCAGCCCTCCCGGAGGTCTCAGCTCAGTTCTGAGAGCCCTTCCTCAGGCCCAGTCTGATCACCTCAGCTTTCCCCACCTACTTCTGCAGCTCCTCTTCTGGAGAAGCAGGTACCTTTTTTTTTCTTTCTCATTCCTCAAGACCTGTTTAAGCAGTTCCCTATGCTGAATTCTGTTTTAGATCCCTGTTGTGGTATCTTATCCTTCCCTAACCTTATAACCCCACCCATCCCTCCCAACCCCACCCTTCCCCAGCAAAACCGATGGATGGCAAGGTGGTGCTTCTCCTGTCACAGCTGTCCTGGGTTTCTCTGTGTCTTGAGCCATTCTGTCATCTTAGATTCTGTAGAGTCACTTCTTAGGAGGCCCATACTCTGTTCTAGCATAGCATACAAGCAGTAAATGTAGTTTATGGGGCGGGAGATGTGGCTCAGTGGTAGGGTGCATGCTTAACATACAAAGGCCTGGGTTCGAGCTTGCACACGCACAAATTTATGCATTACTACATAGGATTTGAATTTGGTGAGTTTGATTTGTTGTGGGGCACAGTGGCACACACTGGTAATCCTAGCACTCTCAGGCTGAGGCAGGAAGGTTGTGAGTGGTGAGTTCTAGGCCATCCTGGGCTACTTAGTGAGCGCTGTCTCTAAGACCCAAAGGGAAAAAAAAATTGACTTATTAAGAATTGAGTAGCAGTTAACTGGTTGACCTACATTATCATTTTATGTATTTTTCTTTATATATGTTTGTAGCAGATACTTTCTTACTTGCAGAAAATTTACAGAAGAGTTGCAAAGGTGGTACAGAAAGTTCTTTATGTACCATTCCCCAGCCCCCATTTCCTGTTAGCATCTTTGGTGCAGTATGTTTGTCACAACTACTGAACCAATGTCATGTACTTTTTTTTTCTTTTTTTTTGTACCAGGAATTGAACTCATGACCTCACACTTGCCAGGCAGGTGCTGTGCTGCTGAGCTGTATCCTCTGCCCCTAGTGAACCAATTTCAATACATTATTATTAGCTGAAGGCCATACTTTATTTACATGTTCTTTATTTTTACCTCATATCTGTTTTTCGTTCTAGAATCCTATGCAAGATCCCACATTACATTTAGCCATCATATCTCAGGCTCCTCGTGGCTGTGAAAGTTTCTCAGGGTTTTCTTGTATTGATGTCCTTAACAGTTTGGAGGAGTACGGGGCAGGTATTTTGTCTCTGTTGGAATTTGCCTGTTTTGTTGTATGTGTGGTTGGTTGGTTAGACTGGGTTATCCCATAATACATATTTTAAGCCCAGGAGAACTATGATGCCCAGGCCCAGGGCCTGTAGATCTGAGTGGGGAAACAGCTTGCTGCGCAGGTGCGCCCTGAGCTGGAGGCAGAAGCTGTCTGCCTTGATAGGCCTTGGGCATCCCGCTGTCTCAGCGGCCTTCATGTGCGCCTGTGTGTGCCGTGTGTATACAGTCGGTCCTCTGCGGGTAGTTAGGTTGTTTGTAGTCATTTGAGCCATCGCAGGCAGCACCTCACATTTTTGTGCATGAGTAGGAGTCGATCTGTAGGTAGTGTCTAGAAATGGCTTTGAGCTGAGCATACCTGTGTCATACCTGTGTTTTGAAGGCACTGCCGAATTACCCATGATACTTAAGGCGCTTCATCAAAGTGGAATGTGTTCGTTTATGATCAGATAATGAATGTGTTTGTAAGGTATTTTTAATACCTTACAGGACTTAGGCCCCCAGCCCCAGTACCGGGAATGGAACCCAGGGCTTCACACATGCTGGGCAAGAGCTCCCCTGCTAGACCCTGCCCTGCTTTTTATTGATATGTAATAGTTGTACATGTTTATAGCATTCAGTACAGTAACTAGATAACATGTATGATGATGGAATCAGGATAGTGACTGTTTTCCTCACATAAGCAGAAGGTTCCTGCTGTTCTCCTTCAGGCACATTTTCTTCCTGGGCTGAAGCCTTTCAGCAGGTGCCTCGTGCATTCATGAATAAAATAAAACAGGAAAATCAGAAACCGAGTTTCCTCCTAAAAAAGTCCTGGGCCTTTCAGTGGGTCTTCGACCTGCTAGTGTCGAGAGCAGCATGAAAATCGGGCCCGTGCAGTAAGCAGAGCCCCGTTACTCAGCTGCCCACCTCTCAGCCGTTTTGACACTGTAACCAAAATGTGAGTGACACCTAAGGGGCTCTGCTAACCCCGAGCACAGCCTCCAGAGTACATTGACAGGGCTTCAGGGGCTGGGGCCGCAGCTCCCAGGCAGAGTACTCACTCATCCTCGGCACTGGAAAACGGAATTATAAAAATTCTGGTTTTGGTAATTACCACAAGCCCATGCCCCCAGAGGAAGCTCTTCTTATGTAAGAAATTTTGTCTTTAAATTGTGTGATTAAAACCAAAGAACGGCCAGCCGGGTGACTAGAGAGGCTGAAGCAGGAAGCATCACAGATTCAAGGCCAGCCTAGGCCAATAGTGAACTCAAAACCAGGCTGAACTACGTAGTGAGACCCTGTCCCAGTAAATACCTACGTCCATACATGTGTACGTACCAGCCAGCCAGCCAAGGAGCGTGAGGGCTGGCATGGGGTCCTGCCCTGGACCCAGTGGCCGGGATGGTTCTGGTGGGCCCAGGGCTGGGAGCTAAGGATGCTTCTGTCCTGATTTCCCTAGTTACTGTGTCAGCCATGTCCGTGTTTGCTTCCTACTTGCTCTGTTTTCTGAGGGATTTTTTTCCTTTAAGGAAACACCTTAATTGAAGGGCGTGCTCATTTTTTGATAGTGTGAAGAGCTGCGTTCATTCAGTCATTTGGCACACGCTGAGTACAGGCTGCCGAGCGCCTGCACCTGGCCCTGTGCTCGGGGAGCTCGGTCCTCAGGCGGGGGATCAGGACTTCGGGGCCGCAGCTGTTGTTATGGGGCCTCAAGGTGGAGAGAACTGGGTGCGTTGGTAGAGGAATGAGGGGCCGGAGGGGCTGAGGGAGAGAGGAGACCAGGGGTGCAGCTAGCCCGAGAGTGAGGGAGAAAGCAGATGTGAGGCGGTCACCTAAGGTGACGGCGTGGGGTCTCCTGGAGGTTGAAACGGTAGGTTCTTGCCACAGCTGGCAGGTGGCAGAGGGGGAAAGCGAATAGGGCTGCTGGGCTTCCTCAGACCTCACTGGATAGGTGGCCACGCTGCTGCTAGGAAGAGAGGAGAAGCATTGTGAGGCTGGGGGGAGGTAGAGACCCGCATTTGAATTTCAGTTTCCCTAGTTTGGGAAAGGACTAAGATTCTAACAGTTGATGAACCTTAAATATGTTCCAGCCTTGTGTCAGCTGCTCTGGAGTAGGGCTGGCTTGTCCTAGTGGGTAAGGGCATCTCAGTCGGTTGAGCCCTGTCCCGGGACCACTAGATGTCTCTCCTGAGAAGGGGCTCCCTCTGCCTTACAGGGGACTAATAGGAGGCTGCCCCTGCCCTCATGGGGGCAGCTGAACTAGGGATAGTACCTGCAGTGTGGTCTTCAGAAACAGTGACTTCAGATGGGACACAAAGTTAGGGACCAGGTGACGCTTGCACTGGGTCTTCAAGGCCACGAGGTGGGCATTGCAGTGAAAAGGTCGGGCCAGGGGTTTAGCTCAGTGGTGCAGTGCCTGCCGGGCAAGTGCCAGGTCCTGAGTTTGGTTCCTGGTACAGAAAAGCACAATGAAAGGTCTGGGGTGGGGGACTGAACTTCTTTCTCCACAAAGGCACCGCTGCCATTTTAAGGGCTGCCTTTTCTTACAAGGGCCCCACTAAATGCCAGCGGGCCCTGGGGTCATCATAACTAGCAAGGAGAAAGGCCACAGGGGAGCACATTCCATGGGGGCCCTTTGGCAGCAGCCAGCCCCATGAGGGAAATGGGGAGGCCCGGCGGCACCCTGAAGAGGGCCCTGGGCCTGCCTTGTGCACAGTGGTGTTTCCGGCACGTCTGCTGACCCCGTGAGAGTGGACACTTGGGGTGGCTTCCCGCACCCCCCAGGAGCAGGACAGGTCGGCAGGGCAGAGAAACCCACACTGGTCCCTCTGGGTGGACGTAATAACACCAGCCTGAAACCTTGTGCTCCAGTGTTGCACTGCTGTTCATTCCCCAGTGCCCAGAACCGCGAAGGCCAGGTAGGCGTGGGGCCTAGTGGCTCGTACGTGACAAGGGGCTGCCCTGGGTCGGGAGTTAATGGGGTCTCATGAGTTCCCGCACTCTGAGTTCTTTGTTTATAACTACCTGACATCTCTGTACCCTTTTTTTTCCAGACAATTTATGAAAACCGAATATACAGCCTTAAAATAGAATGTGGACCTAAATACCCAGAAGCACCCCCCTTCGTAAGATTTGTAACAAAAATTAATATGAATGGAGTTAATAGTTCTAATGGAGTGGTAAGTTGTTCTTTCTGCCCCCCTTATTCCTCTGGGTTGAGGTTTCTTTGAGTTTAACAGCAGGGGCCTTTGGGCCGGGCCACACCCTGCGTGTCCTGGCGGTGGATCCCATCACGCGTGTCTGCATGTGTGGGACCAGCTGTCACACTACACTCACTGCCCCAACTTACGCCAGCCCCTTCCGGAGCTCATTCAGTCCCCGTGATAGCCCCACAAAGTAGACTGGAGGAAACTGAGGCACAGAAGTAAAAGACCTTGCCTGTATCATTACTTCCTGGGCCTTAACTTTTCTCTCACCTCAAAATCCAAAATCTAAAAATTTTGAACAGTAACATGACCAAAAATTTCAGATTTTGCTGGGCCTGGTGATGTACACCTATAATCCCAGCACTTGGGAGGCTCAGGCAGGAGGGTCGCTGTAAGTTTGAGGCCATCCTAGGCTACCTAGCAAGAACCTATCTCAACAGAACCCCCTCCCCCGAAATTTTTTTTTTTTCAGATAGATTTGTTTTGGTTTTGGTGATCCTGGTGATGAAACCTAAGGCCTTGCATGTGGCAGGGAAGTGCCCTGCCACCCCCCCCCCCATCCCCGGCCTGTATGTCCCTGCTGCGTATACAGCCTGTAAAAGCTTTGAACCTTGAGGCCTGCCGTCCTGTCCAGAGAAGGGTCAGCAGGGTGCTGCACATATGAACATGGTGCCCAGTGTCCGTCCTTGGGATACTCAGAAGGCTGGAAGGGAAGCTGCGGAGGGAGGGGCCCTGTCACTGTTGTCTCCATGTGCTGTTGCATCTGAGCCCCCGTAAAGCCCGTGCCCTGCCCTGCTTTGGAAATGCTGCACCGAGCTTAGAGATGTCACCAGAGTGCAGGTGCAGGCTCTGGAGCCTTGGCTGTCCTTACTGGCCTGGGCGTGGCAACCTCCAGCCCCGGAGCGTTTATTCTTTGTGAGTCATGGTGGTGAATCTCACCAAGGGCCTGTGTCATCCTCTCCTTCTCCCAGCTTCGGACACAAAAAGAAAAACCAGGCTGAGAACATGGCTCAGCAGTACAGCCCATCTAGCAAGCACAAAATTGTGAGTTCAATCCCTGGTACCAAAAAAAGAAAGAAAAAGAAACATAGGCCAACCAGGGAGGGAACCCTGCAGCGGAGCTCCGCACATCACATGTGGTTTTGTGATCGTGCTCAGCTTGGCAGGGGCGTCACGTCCGACTACTGGAGCTTCGCCGCAGCGTGCGGCTGTTGTGTTTGAGAGCTGGGAGTGATTTGGTTTTGTTTGCCTTTTTCGTAGGTGGACCCAAGAGCCATATCAGTGCTAGCAAAATGGCAGAATTCATATAGCATCAAAGTTGTTCTCCAAGAGCTTCGGCGCTTAATGATGTCTAAAGAGAACATGAAACTTCCTCAGCCGCCCGAAGGACAGTGTTACAGCAATTAATCAAACCCCCAGGCCCTCCCCTCCACCCCACCCCAATTCGATTCAAGCAGTCTTCATGTTCCGCAGTAGTAAATTTTATAGTTGCGTCTTGTAGACCTCAAAGTACTGGAAGGAAGCTCCCATTCAGAGGCAGTTTATCTTAAGATACTGTAAATGATACTAATTTTTTGTCCATTTGAAATACATAAGTTGTGCTATAACAAATCATCTGTCAAGTGTAACCACTGTCCACATAGTTGAACTTCTGGGATCAAGCAAGTGTATTTAAATTGATTCCCATGGAGACTGGTGGGGCACGGCTGACCTAACTGTGAAGAGACACATGACACAATCACCTTGCTGCTGACTACAGGGCCGCCCGGGCGCCGCCTTCCCCGCCCTGCCCTGTCTCCCCTGGAGCCCTGGCCGGGGTGGCCGCGTGAGTGGATGTGAAGGTTTCAGGTTGCTGCCTATGGGACTACTGCTGGGTGTGGGGGGTGCTTGCCTGCACCCTGATTTCTTTTTTAAGTCTTAAGTGACGCCCCCTTCCAAGCCATTGACCTGTCCCACTCTTCCACTCCCACCCTTGGCCGAAGCATAGATTGTAACCCTCTGTCCCCTCTGAAATTGGCCTTCGGTGAGGAATTCAGGGCTTTCCCCCATCTCCCCCCTACCTTGATCGAGGGGTGCTGCTTTTTCCCTCCTCCTCTCCCTTGTCACACTGTCACCCCCAACACTTCCCACGACCCTTCCTTCCTTGGCCAGAAGCCATCAGGTAAGGTTGGAAAGAGCCTCTGACCTCCCTTGTTAGCTTTGGAACCGCACTCACCCATCCTCCGCCGGCCTGGGAAGTGAGGGCCTGGTCCCGGCTCCGCCGTCCGCTGTCACATCAGCCGCTGTCGTAGCTCAGGTCTGATGAAGTGAACGGAGCAGACCTGCCAGTGCCACGTCCCTGTGGCCAGACCCGGAGCACGGCCACACGAGGACGCTTGTCAGCACACGCAGTCCCTCTGGATGGCTCCTCCCCGCCCGCCTGGCTTTGCAGCCTGGGAGAAGGTTTCTGCGGGCTCCCGCTGGCCGCCCTGGGCTCCATTTGGGTCTAGAGGGCAATCTGACAGCTGGAACGGAAGACCACGGCGAGGACTTTGGCTCTGGTGCTGCTGCTTCTCTGCTCAGCGGGGACCAAGAGCGGCTCAGCGTGGATCCGGCCTGGCGGCTGGCACCCGCTACCTGCTGCCTTTCCCCTCTCTGTTCAGGACCACTAAATGCTGAAATGTGGGTGCAAACCGAAATAAAGCGATTCGTGGTGTTCCGAAGGGGTTTTTTTAGTATTTGTGTAAAACCACCTTTTGAAGCAGTGACTATCAAGTCTGGACAGCAAAGATGTTTCCATTAATCTTTTTCTAGGGAAAACCTTAGTTCAAAGGATTTCACATCCTCTAAAGTTTCACTTAACAGTATTCCATGAGCAGCCTTTTTATTGTCAGACCATTGCCTGATTTTAATATAATAAAACAAAAGTGTGCATTAATATTTAATAGGCTGTGCCCTTCTTCCTCTCGGTATATGAAGTAGGGGTAGAATTTAATATTTCAGGTGCTTTAGGATTTTCAGACCAGCGGGCAAAAAAGGTTTCTTATATACGTGCTTCCATAATGAGGGAACACCAGCGTTCATGTTGGTAAAATTCAGAACACAGCACTCCTGCCGGGCCCCCAACCATGTGGGGGGCATGGATTGGACCCAGGGCCGCTACATCCCCAGCCTTTTTTTATTTTGAGACAAAAGTCTCCAGAAGTTGGACTGGCTGGGACATGGGGTCCTGCCCCGTCTCCCAGAGTTCTGGGGTGACAGGCATGTGCTGCTGTGTCCAGCATGACAGTTTTTTCATAGGGACATTTTCCTTAACTAGATACCAGTAACAGTCATCACCAGGGCAGCTGCTGCAGGCTGGCGAGCAGGAAAGCAGGTCCACTGCCTGTGGTGGCCCCTGACAGCGCCCTGATCTTGAGACAGCCCAGGTCCCTCGTGTGGAGACACCACTGACCGTAGTCCTGCTCTGAGGGTGTGCAGGGACATGATCGGGGGCGGGTAGACCTGCTGGCAGATCCCTGTGTGGCCTCCTCCCTCGGAGGGCGGGGATAGTCAAGTTGCTTCCCCTGGCCTGTGTCTTGTCCCGGCCGGGTTAGGTCCACAGGGGGAGTTTAGTGCGCAGCCTCAGGGACCTGCCCTTCCTCCAAGGAGGAGGAAATCGAGAGCAGCCGCTGGCAGCTTCGCTCTTCCCGTGTGAGAGGCAATGCTGGGTGGGCTGCAAGGGGCACCCAGCTGTCCCCTGGGGAGTGACCTGGGAGAAAGGAGGCGCTTGGCAGAGCCAACTTCTGGAACCTGTCACCCTTCTGCTGAGAAGGGCCCTGTTGAGGTGGGTGTGAGCCCCCCAGGTGGAGAGACCCGGCTCGCAGTACCCACCATGCAGGCAGGGTTTTAGGTCCGGACCTTGTGTAGAACAAAGTGGGTACACCAATGGGCCATGGCCAGCTCGCAGCTACTGCAGCCTCCACACAGCAGCTGGCCTGTCCCCTGAGAGAGGGCTGCCGTGTTCTGTGGCCTCCAAGAATCCCATCGGCCATAGGCTCTGTGGCTCTGCAGATACCCACCGGGTGTGGCCAGCACAGAACACTCAGTCACAAGGTGTGATTTGTGGTAAGAAACCACCCAGTTCCCATTGTGTTCCGAAGTAAAAGGTTTGGAACGCAGGTTTGTCACTTGCAGCAGGGAGCCACAGCCACGCAGCCAAGGAGTGACATAAGCACACCCACACCCCTGGCAGTAAATCCTAGTCTGCCCTTTACATTAGGAGGGTGAGCTAGAAACCCTGCATGGTTCTCTTTCTCAAGAGACTGCACCCTGGCGTACATGAATGCCAGCACTCTAGGAGGCTGAAGCAGGAAGATTACAAATTCAAGCCCAACCTGGGCCACTTAGGGATTTAGCAAGGCTGTATTTTTTCAGTACAAAAAAAAAAAAGGTGCTGGGTGTGGTGGTGTGGTGTACACTGTAATCGCAGCACCCGGGAAGTTGAGACAGGACGGATGCCGCAAGTTCAAGGCCAGCATGAACTGCATTGTGAGACTTCTATCAAAAACACCAAAAAAGCAGGGCTGGGGGATGCAGCGAAACGCGAGAGCCGTGGGTCGATCCCGGGACTGGGGAAGGTCCTCAGTGCGCGTGCGCGCCGGCCGGGCCCCTCCTTCCGCCACCGCTGTTTTTCCACAGGAATGGGACATGGCCTCCCCGCTGCTCCCCCGGACTTTGCTTCTGGGTTCGGCCTGTGGTTTGGAACCCTGCCTGTTCCCCCCCCCCCACGAGGCCGGGCCTCTCCAGAAGGCCTCAGGGTGTCCCCAGCGTGTGCGTGCGTGCGCACTGGGGGCTGTGGGGGGCTGCCCGGCAGGGGGCGCGCCACCCAGAACGCGGGCATTTAAATGTTGACAAACTCAAGGCCCCAGGTGCAGTTCCGAAGTGGAGCTTTGCTGGTGTGAGGAGGCCCTGGGCTCCGTCTCGAGTGCAGCAAAAATGAAAATAAAATAAAAATTTAAAAAGTTTTAAGTTACCAACCAGAGATCAGGCTGGGCGTGCCTTCCGGTCCCCCAGGACACGCTGTGCCTGCCTGTGGGAGTAGATGTGGAGTGGCCGGGCTAGTGACAGGTGGCTGCCTCCCCTAGCCGTGATGGCCCTGCGGTACTCGCAGGGCGGTATGTGTGTAGCTCAGGGAACGTTTTCAGTCCCACCCTTAGGCCTGAAAGGCGCTGGATTCGGCAGTGAACGCCTGGGACCCCAACCTCCACCCCACCCCCGCACTCTAAGAGGCTGTGGCTGAAGGATTGCAAGTTCCAGCCCAGTCTGGACAATAACGATTTAGCAAGATCTCGTCTCAAAATTGAAAATAAAAAGGAGCTGGGGAGCTGGGGGTGTAGCTTGGTGCAAAAGCACACGTTCAATCCCTAGTGCTGCAAAAAGAAAGGAAAAAAGAGGCTGCCAAGTCCCCACTGTCAGCTGAGTCCCGTGAATGAAGAGGCGTTGAAGCAGGGATGTGGCTGGCACAGTGGGCTCTTGCCATCCCACTGCCAGGTGCTCGTGTGCACACATCTCTCCTCACGAGTCCCTGGGCAGTGCCGGAGGGGGAGGCAAGAGAAGCCTCTTACCTTCAAAGCCCGGTTGTCAGTCAGGCGCACCTGTAGTCCCAGCTACTCCAGAGGCTGAAGCAGGAAAATGGAGAGTTCAAGGTCAGCCTAGGCAATTTAGCAAGTCCTTCTCTCAAAAATTCAGAGCTAGGCGTGGTGGTGCACACTTGTAATCCCAGCACTCTGGGACGCTGAGGCAGGAGGATTGCTGTGAGTTCAAGGCCAGCCTGGGCTACATAGTAAGACCCTGTCTCAAAAACCAACCAACCAAACTCAAAAAAGAGGGGTGTCGGTAATGCACCTCAGCAGAGCACGGCAGAGGTCCAACAGTGGACGAAGATGATGGTTCTCAGCCCACCGCTGTCTTCCTCTACACCACAGCCACAGCCACCCCACTGGGCTGACTCCCCTCTGCACCGCCTGCCCTCGAGTTGTTGAGTCTCCTTCTGGCAGAGGCTGTCTGCAGTCACCACCTGGCCCCACTCTGTCCTTGTCACCTGTGCACAGGTCTGCAGCGCGTGCTACTGCAGTGCTGGCGGGCAATTACCCTTCCCTTGCTGCAGCTGGCAGCTTGTCTGGCTTATTCTCTGCTGAGAACTTGGTGCTGGGAATGGTGCCCAGCGCCAGCTCTGAACCCAGCCTCCCTTTCCTGGGCAGTGACAGGACGGAGCCCCATGGTCCTGGGCCTCTGTGGTCCCCAGCCTGTGCCCACTGAGTGTTTGCTAGACGGAAGCAGGGCGGGGGACCTAGAGTGCCCAGGGCGTGTGACACTCCTGGCAGGAGTCCGAGAATCAGGCCTGGCCAGGACCCCTCCCGCCTGCTGCCCGCCATCCACAGCGGGCCGTTGAGGGCCCAGTGCTGTCCTGGGAGCCGAGACCAAGTCCCGCACCTCAGAATTCCCCAGTGTCTCCAGCAGGATCCGGAAATGTGCGGGCTACAGACAGGGGGAGCCCAGGCTTCAGCCACGAAGGGCACCTGCGTCCCTGACCCAGCTGGGGCTTCATCTTGGGACTCCCAGGGGAGACTCAAGGGCCACTGCAGGGCGCCAGTGCCCGAGAGATGCCACAGCAAGGGCAGTGACCAAAGCAAGAGTGATGCTGCCCCCACATCCTCGGGATGGGTACACTGACCACAGGTACTGGGGGCAGGAGACGGTGACAGGAAGCTTCCTGGAAGCAGCAGAGCCAAAGCCAGTTGTCTAGAAGCAAATGCCACATAAGGCTTGGATGTGGCCAAAAATCACGTTGCTGTGGGCAGGTGGCCATGTCAGGGACTCTGCTGGGCTTATCTGAGCCGCAGGTCTGATAACGGTATTTACGGACATTGTCTGCACTCACCCCACCCTGCTACAGCGTCACCGCAGGAAGGCAGGGCCGGGCTCTATTGTGTTCGCTGCCGTGTCCCTGTGACCTTGCACTGTCTGGCATACAGCAGGTGCTCAATAAATACTCGTATGTGCGCGGGGGAGGAAGGTCCTGCACTCTCCAGGGAGGTGCAAGTTTCTCATCCCCTCCTCGTCACGGGCTCGCGACCAGGGTACCCACCAGCTGTGTGGCCCCGGGCAGGTTCCGCACCCTCTCTGGGTTCTTCTGTGCCCAGCCCTCTCGCCGCGGTCCTCCCAGATTCCAGTTTGGCTGCGCTGGCTCCAGCCCGCTGCCGGGAAGAGCGGAATGAGGCCCCGTCCCCCAGCAGAGGGCGCGCGAGCGCTGAAAACCGACGCCGGCTCCCGTCCGCGTCCAGCCGGCCCGCAGCTGGGCAGGACAAGGGGACAGATGGGGACGGAGGTGGCTGCCGGGCGGGGCAGGCAAGGGGGAGGGGAGGGGAGAGAGAGGGGCGCGCAAACTGCCCCGTAGCTGCGCTTGGGCCGAGGGCTCCCAACGAGGCCGCCTGTTCACCAGCCCAGCGTGCGCGGCCCTGGGACCCTGGCTGGGGACTGCACCGGACAGGCGCGGGACACCGGGACCCAGTGACAGCCCTCCGTTCCTGTAGTGCAGGGATGGAAGCTTTTTATTTCTTAATTATTTATTGCCGTACCTTTGCACAGAGCTACATTCTTGACCTTTTCATTTTTTACTTTGAATAACGGTCTCTCTAGATTGCTAAATTGCTCAAACTGCACTTAAAATTGTAATCTTCCTGCCTCAGCCTCCCAGGTGTGTGCCACAGCACCCAGCTGGGTTTTGGGGTTTTTTTGTTTTGTTTTGACTTGATTTATGGGTGTCGTTGGTGGTGTTATTGTTTTTGGAGAGAGGGTCTCACTTTGTAGTTCAGGCTGGCTTTGAACTCACAGCAATCCTCCTGCCTCAGCCTCCCAAGTGCTTTTTTATTTCTAAAGTCCAGCTGCTGACCCTGAGCACCTTCCCCCCTTTGGAGAAGGGGTTCCTCCTAGCACTGCCAGCCCCTCACCCCTTGCTGGAGACGCAGGCAGGCACAAAAGGCTAACACCCACCCTCTACAGGGCTTCGGGACAGTAGCCATGGAAGTGACACCCAGGCCACTTCCCAGGCACCAGGCGGGACCGGAAAGGAAGAGGGAGGAGGAGGGCAGCGCCCAGCAGGGCCTCCCGGCGGTGGTGGCCCTGTGTGAACGTGAGCACCAGGGACAGAGCCTGGTAGGGACAGTTCCAGGCGAGACGACAGCAAGAGAAAGCCCCCAGGGAAGGGACACGTGTCCCATGGTCACGTGCTGGTGGGGCGCTCGTGGAACAGATGGGTAAATGCACATGTCAGGGAGGCGGTGGCCTCGGCAGCCCCAGCGCTGGCCCAGGCCCCTGGGGGAAGCGTCCCTGCCTGGCAGGACCAGCGGCTCAGCCCGGGGCCTGGCTTTTCCTCCCCCTCAGCAGGTGCCGGGGCCCTGGGGACATCTCAGACCTGGTCCCAAATCCCAGCTCCTGGCCATGCTGACCTAGTGACCCAGGCACCCCACCCGCGGGCAGCCCCCCTCCCCTGCAAGTCCTGGCGCCCAGCCATGGGTTCCTGGAATGCAATTCTTTCTCTTCCCAGATAATGCAGGCCAGGAGGCTGGGCCGGCCACTTCCGGCCACACTGGCCTCTCTGTCTCCCTGACCCTTTGCTTCTACAGCCTCGCACTGCAGTTGGAGGCCTCAGGTCGGCCCAGCACCTGGCCACCTCTCCTGCCTCAACCAGAGACTCCCAACCTGCGCCAGGCTCGGAGATTCTGGCTGTGCGGCAGCAGCTCTGTCCAGGGACCCCAGCTGAGGGCCAGCTGAGGGCCAGCCGTGGCATCCAAAGGGCCCTGCCTGCCACAGTTCACACAGTGATTCCAAACTGCAGCGCCTTCCGGCCCTCGGGCGCCCCAGGCCCATACTTCCAGACCCGTTCATTCCACAGGTGCCTGCTCAGCAGGGCACACAGCAGGGGACAGCAGGGGACAGCGGGCAGAAACCCTGTGCTTGTGAAGGGGCCATTCCAGTGGTGCTGACGGGCACTGGCGAGACGGGTAGGGAGAGACAATAAACCAAAATCAATGGAGACCCGGCGTGGTGATGCACACCTGTAACCTCAGCTCCGGGAGGCTGAGGCAGGACGGAGGATTGCCACAGCTGAAGGCTGGCTTGGACTACACAGGGAGAGCCTGTCTAAAACAAAACAGACAAACATGGAGGAAGAAGATGGGGTGGTGACAGTATTACCCTAAAAGGAAATAACACAGGGTTGGGGGCCTGGGGTGCTGTTGAAATTCAAAGCAGGGGCCATGGAAGGTGACTTCTGAGAAAGGCTCTGAAGCAGAGAAGGGGGTGCGGTCATGCTGATGTTGAGGCCGTGGAAACAGCCCATGCAAAGGCCGAGGCAGGCACGTGCTGGGCTTGGAGATGCTGCCAGGAGGCCTGCGTGAAGGGTGAGGCGGAGCCTGGGGACAGGGAAGTGGCTGCAGTAGTCCAGGGCTGGAGGCGCCTGCTGGCCCTGTGTTCTCTTGAAAGCAGGTGAGAAGGCCGTGGAGTTTGTGGAGCCTGGAGTCCCCAGGGAGGCCTGCACGCCCCCTGGTGGGTAGCTTTCAGGAACAGAGGACCTGGGTCCCCAAGCTGCACCCTGAGACCACAGAGGTAAGGCAGGGCACTAAGTGGAGCCCATGGACCCCCAGAGGGAGGGACAGTGGAGTGGCCAGTCCAGAGACCAAGAGGCTCCAGAGAGGCCCTTGTGGACTCGGAGCCGAGGTCCACATTGAGCTCCCTGGGCCGGTGTGGCAGGAAGGAGGAAGGGCACCTTTGTTCCCATCCACCAAAAGCGCCCCCCCCTTCCAGAACCACCCACCGGGCCCCCAGACCACAAAAGGGCAAATCCCACCGCACAGGATGAAATTGAGGCCCAGAGAGGCTGAGCAACTTTCTCAAGCCCACACAGCTCTGGGCTGCAAAGCAGAATTCAGCTCTGATCCGTGTAACCTGGAGCCAAGGGCCTCCACTGCCCGCACCTCAGCCCAGCCGGGTGAGCCCTGCCGAGGCCAGTTTATACCCCAAACCCAGCAGACACCACCAGCCTCTCAAGGCCTCCCCAGCTGGCCTTTGGCCTGGCCCCCATTTTACAAATAAGGACACTGGGGTTCAGAGAGGTGAAGAATGGGTTCAGGGTGGCCCAGCCGAGCTGGGATCCCAAGCAAGGTCATTGGCTCGGCACCCAGCACCCAGCACCCAGCACCCAGCACTGTTTGGTCTAGAGCTGTCCCTCAGGTTGAGCCTGGGGCCTAGGGCAGATGTGGGAACCAGGGACTGAGGACAGTGGTCAAAGCCCCACTGCCCTTCCTTCTGCAGTGACTCACAGAGCCACCCCAGCTGGGGGGGCGGGGGCTTGGTCACACCCACTTCACAGAAGAGGAGGTTTGCTGGCTCTTGCCTGTTCTTCAGGGACCCTGGGGGTACTGGAAGGAGCCCAGTGACACTGAGGGACCTTGAGCAAGGTGCTGGCCTGCGTCTCCTCAGCCTGGCCCGGGGAGCCCTAGCACCCTGCCCCCAGCCAGGCCAGCCCTGAGGCTGATGCCTGTCACCTTGTACCAAGGACAGCTCTTCTGGAGGAACCATCAACATGTGACCCTAAGCTTGGTGGAGCAGGGACTCCGGGGGGCGCCAAGCGCAGGCCAGTGGGGCTGCAGGACACCAGTGTGCGTGGCGACCTCTGTCCCCGCAGCCTGCTTGGGTGCCTCCCGAGCCAGCCCTGGCCAGCCAGGCCTTCTTAGCCTGAGCTCTGGACCCTTCGCACAGCCTCGGGTCTGAGAGGGATGCCACGGCTGGCTGGCGACCGAGTCCGTGGGAGTATCTGCTGTCAGCCCGGCAGCTGTGGCGCCTGCCCTCGGAGGGCTGGGTGACAGCACAGGCTCCTTGAGTCCAGGGACCGGCCGTGACTGCATGTGTGGGTAGGACATGGGCCTGAGGGTTCAAATCCAGGCCCCTGAATCACCTCCTGTCCCCATCTGTGACATGGGAATGACGGCCACCAGGAGTGGCTTCGCCTGTGCCGCCATGGGGTTCCCTCCGTGCACAGCAGAGGTCAAACCCCAAGGCCTCAGCACAGGGAGGAACCAGCAGGCAGGGACAGCACCGGGGCCCCACCCACCATCCCAGTGCCACCCACAGCCATCCATCTGTCTTCCCGCCCCGAGGGCCTGATTGTGTGGTGATGCCACACAGGACACGGAGGACACACAGGAAACACATCCATCCTCCTGCAAAACCCAGAGGAGACAAAGCGCCTCACTCCCGCCCTCCAGCCCAGCCCCCGTGCTGGGTCACTCGGAGACTTGTCCGTGTCACACCCTGGGGCTGCCAAGGGTGCGCCGGGCCTCCTCAGGCTCGGCCGCCCTGGGCCGGGCTCTGCCTCCTGCCCAGCTCCCCACCCTGGCCTCTCACCCGCACATGCCCGCCCGTCCCTTTCTGGCTGTTGACTCCTGTGACTTCAGCGATGGAGGCAGGGAGCAGTGCCCGTGAGAGAGAAAGTCATGGCTGTGATGCTGGGAAAAGTCTCGGGAGCAGAGGTGGCGCAGCACCAGAGGCTGGGCCAGTGTGTCACCTAAAGTCACTCGGTCACTTTTACCACAGCCGTGTGACAGATGAGAGCACAGAGATGTTAAGCAGCTTAGCTAATGTCACACAGCAAGTCGAGTGCACAGCAGGAAGGGACCCTGGCTTCCAGGCCCTGATCCCTACCTCCGCCCCGCCCAAACCAGGGAAAGCTCTTCAGTCTAATCTTCACTGTCTGTCTTCTCCAAAACTTGGGAAATTAGAAGCCATTGTTGGGTTGCAGATTGTTGCTAAGGTAACAGGTGACAGACGTCTACACCACCGCCGTCCTGCCGGCCCTGGACTCTGTGCCAGGGGTCTCAGTTTATGGTGGGTTCCCCGAGAAGGGCAGAGTCCCCGGAATTTCACGCCCTCTCCTTCCCTGAGTCAACTTCAAAATGCCGCCCGCCTGAGCCACGCTTTGATTCCAGTCATTTTATGAGCATGAAATCTAAACCCGCGTCCTTCTAGGGTGTTGAGTTTGGCGGATGAGGTGGCCCTGTGAGGTCCCCGGACAGGGCAAGGGTCGGGCATGAAAAGCTCTGAGCCAGGCAAGTCCAGTGGATTCATAGCGCTCTCTCCCTCTCCTTTTCTCTCTCACTTTCATTGTTTTTTTGAGACAGGGTCTCACTACATAGCCTAGGCTGGCTCAAACTTGAGATCCTCCTGCCTCAGCCTCCTAAGTGCTCAGACTACAGCCATGGGCCACCACACACCCAGCTCTTACCTCTCTTAGCCTTGTGTGCACTGGGTTCTCTGCCAGCTCACATTGGCTGCCACTCCACAACAGGTGCCGCAAAGTCGAGGTGACCTTCCCTCCAGTCGAAGATGAGGAAACTGAGGCTGGGCAAGAAACAGCACTCGGCAGAGTCAGGGTCTCCTTCCTCCGAATCCCGCTGCTCTCAACCTCTCCAGCGCAGCCAGAGACTGAGGGCAGGCAGGTGCAGAGCTTCCCCTCCCCCTGGCTCGGGGCTGCTCCTAGGGCTGCTAGAGTCAGCAGGTGACTCCCACGAGCAGGGGTATGAGCCCCGGGCCGGCCGCAGCTCCTGTGCAAGGATTCAGGAGGGAGAGAAACCAGGTACCAAGTGGGCCTCAGGGGCTGGGCTGGGGTCTGCAGAACCAGCCCCCTGCCCACCCCAGCCAGGCTGGGCCACAGCAGCACCTCACATCCACCCGGCAGCCCTGCTACACTGCATCCAGCTCCCACCTTGGAGCCCCAAATACAGAGTCACTCGCCCCAACATTAGGGGGAGCCTAACCCTGTAATCCCAGGGAGGCTGAGGCAGGAGGATCATTGCAAGCTTCAGGCCACCCTAGGGTACATAGCGAGTTCAAGGCCAGCTGAATTAGAATGAGACCCTGTCACAAAAAACAGCTCAGTGGCACAAGGCCTGCCTGGCAAGCACGAGGTCCTGAGTTCAATTCCTGGTACAAAAAAGAAAAAGAGAAAGAAACACCTAAAACACACATGCACACACGCATGCACACGTGCACATACAAAGAAAGGCATCCTGCTGAGAGCTGGGTGGGGTGGCACACGCCTGTGATCCCAGCACTCGGAAGGCTGAGACAGAAGGAGCCCCATGAATTCCAGGCCAGCCTCAGCTACATAGTAGTTCAAGGCCAGTCTGAACTTTTTTTTTTTTGAGACTCTGTCTCAAAAAAAAAAAAAAAAGGACATGCATCTTGCTGAGTTCTGGGGACCAGAAGTCTGCCACAGAGGTACCCCAGGCCCTCATCCTCCCTACCTCTTCTGGACCTGGGGACGCCTGGGGTTCACAGTGACAGCACCATCCCCTGGTCACAGTCCCCACACTGCCTTCCATCTGTGCGTCCAACCCTCCCGCCGCCTTCTAGAACCTCACCGCAGGCCCCTGGGGATCTTTAACTCAGCACTCTGCCAGGACCGTTTCCAAATACGGTCACACCCTGAGTTCCGGGTGGACAGGAATTTTGGAAGGGACACAATTCAAGCCCAAACAAGCACCAACTGTGTGCTTGAGGTCCTGGGGACAGCAGAGCGGACGGCTCACTCCTCAGAGTTCCCAGGGCTGGGAGGCAGGAGCAGACTGCTACAGAAACCAGGCTTTATTATGGCTGCCGTAGGCTCTGCCTCAAGACCCCGGGCCCAGGGACACCAGGACCAGGCCTTCAGCACCAAGAAGATGCCCGCTTTGGTCTCTACACCCTGAGAGCCTCTCATGCATCCTGGGCCTCGGTCAGAGCTCACCTCCTCCTGGAAGCCCCCCCGGACCATGGGCTGCGTGGCTGCTCCCCTGGGGCTCCCGGGGCAGCAGGGCATGGTTTTAGCTCTCTGGGCTGTCCAGGTATCCCTCAGTCGCTGCACACAGTGGGTGCCAAGAGCTCCCAGGGGCACGTTTCCATGCCTCCTAGTCCTGGAGGGTACACAGTCCGGGGCTCCCCGCATGCTGGGGGGTTGGGGAGGCCTCAGAACCCCACCATCGCCCATGTGCAGCTGGGGCTGGGCCCTGGGCCGGTGGGCCTGGGAGGCCCGTGGCTCCCAGCCTTCAGCATCCAGGTCTCTGTCCCTGACACCAGGGCCCTGGTAAGGTGTCACTTGTCAACATTTATTAGGTGGCCACTGTGTTCCAAGGCCCTTCCTGCCCTCAGGGATCTGAGTGGGGCTGGCGACCCTGACAGATATCGGTCAGTGGGACATGGGGGAGGTCCCGGCAGAGAGGGACGGCAGGACGTGGGTACTCAGAGGGGACACACAGCGGGCTGGCTTCCTGGAGGAGGAGGCGAGTGTGCAGAGGGGCCTGCGCTGAGGCAGGGCTGGCAGGTGCTGGAGAAGGTCCCCAGGCACAGGTCACCCTGAATCAGCCCAGGGATGGCGAGGAAAGATGGAGGCTGTGGGCGGAGTCGAGGCTGAGGTGCTACCTCCTGTTTTCTGGACGCTCCCAGGCATGGGTGGGGTTCACCGACTCGGCCTCAGCCCGCGATGCTGGGTGGTTCCCAAAGGTGTTGGGCCCCAGCCTCAGTCCTCAGCACTTGCCCTGAGGGACACTCTAGAGGGTCTCTAGAGTCGCCACAGCTCCTGGGGCCCAACCAGCTCAGCCTAACAGGACCGACTGGGGCTGAGCCAGAAGGAGGCCGGGGACCAGCGGGAAGAACCTCCCGTCCATCAGAGAGGACATGGTGGCCGGTGGGCATTGGGGAAACCTGGGGCTCAGGCTCAGGCTCCCCACGGAGCTGACGGAGGTGCTCAGAGGTGAGAGGAGGAGACAGAGGAAGCCTGAGCCCCGGGAAGGGCCCTGAGTGTTGGCTGTGTGACCCACGAGGGTGTCCGGTGTGGATGGGAGGTGTGCGGGAGTCCCGGGGTGTGGGCCACGCTGGAGCGGGAAGTCTGATTCAGCCGCACAGGCGGCAGGCACAGAGGACGCCGGGCAGCCTGCACTGGGACCAGGACGTAGGTCCCCGGGCGGCCTGGATGGGTGAGTGCAGGTTGGGAGGAAGTGTTGCTTTCTGACTTGGTAATTTCCTTTGCTTTATAAAGTTCCTCAGTGAATACATTTCTTTTTGCAATTAGAAAGAAGTAGAAGCAAGACAGGTCCCTGCTGGCTGGTGGTAGAGGGGACTCCAGAGCTGCTCCCTCACCAGCATCTGTCCCGAACCCTGGGGCGGGACGGGCAGGCACGGGCTGTGGGGTGGGGAAGTCACGGGGCACCAGAGGAGGAGGGCACCTTCACTACCGCACACCTGTGACCGCAGCACTCTGAGGCAGGAGGAAGCAAGTTCAAACCCAGCGTGGGCAATTTAGCAAGACCCTCAAAGCTTGAAAAAAACCCAAAATCTGGTGACATAGCTCAGTGGAAAACTCTGGTTCAAACCCTAGTACTGCTAGAAAGAAAGAAAGAAAGAAAGAAAGAAAGAAAGAAAGAAAGAAAGAAAGAAAGAAAGAAAAGAAAGAAAGAAAGAAAGAAGAAAGGCCTTAGAAGAGCTGGAGGTGTGACTCCATCATACCTACTGAGCTTGCTCCAGGCCCTGGGTTGGATCTCCAGCACCACAAAAACCAAAATTATAAACCAGGCGTGATGGCGCACACTTATAATCCCAGCACTCGGGAGGCTGAGGCAGGAGGACTGTGTGAGTTTGAGGCCAGCCTGGGCTACAAAGTGAGCTCAAGGCCAGCCCGAACTGCATTAGCAAGACTCGGTCTCAAAAGACAAATAAATAAGTTTGAGTCCCCGAAGACACAAGGTCCCCACCTCAGATTGGCCTGCAGCAGTGAGCTGCTCCTTGGATGTCACAGGGGTCTGGAAGCCGAGGCCCAGTGCCCTCACCTGGTGGAACATTACACGCTGCGGGGAGCGTGAGGCTGCGGAGAGGCCCGGGGCGCTGTGCAGTGCAAACAGCCAGGGGCAGAGCAGAGTGCGCGTGCCTGTGAGTGTGTCTGTGCACACGTTTGTATTTTGATACCATCTGTAAAAACAAAACAAAACAGGAAAGAGAAGATTTGCCTGAATTTGCTTGTGGGGTCTCAGACGATCTCTAGAAAGTACCAGAAGTCCTTGTCTCCAGCGGGGCTAAGCTTGGGAGCAGGGGTCTGTTTATTTTCTCCCACCTCAGTGATTATTACAAAATAGCTCAGGCCAGCAAAGGAAATGTAGAACACTGTGCCCCAGCCCCTTCCCCGAGACAGAAAACAGTCTGCAGCTCCCTAGTGGGGGCACAGGCCAGTACGAGCAAACCCAGTTACTCGGGAGGCAGAGGCAGGAGGATCACAAGTTCAAGGCCGGAGACTTAATGAGACCCTGTTTCAAAATAAAGTAAAACAGTAAAAGCAGCTGCGGGTGCAGCGCAGTGGTTGAATGCTGGCCCAGTGTGTGCAGGTTCCTGGGTTTAATCCCCAGCACCAAAAACACAAGGAGAAAATAACATTGTGGCTATAGGGGGGCCCCACGGACCCTGGGGAGGCGCCCACTCAGAGGAGCCGCGGCTGCCCCTGGGCTGCCCCTCCCCGGTGGCTCAGGCAGCACCCCAGCTCTGCACCCTCTCCTGAGGGTAGAGCGCGAAGGGCGTCCTCTCCTGGCCGCCGGGCACTGGCTTTTCCTGGCAGGGCCTGGGGCAGGCAGGAGGAGGAACGGGCCTCTCGGCCCCGCGTCGCCTGGCTTCTGCAGGCCTGGCCGGGGCTCTGAGCCAGCAGCAGGCTGGAGCAGGCAGCCTCCGGGCCTCCCGCAGCCGCTTTTGATAAAGCCCCTCTGTGCGCGGGGGTGGGGGCCCGGCCGGCTGGAGCCAGCGCACATCTGGAGGCCAGCACAGGCCCCGGGCAGCCGGCGCGGCTGACAGCGGCGCCACCCCGAGCCACACGCCCGGCCCTGGGTAAACACGCCCGCGCCCACCCAGTGGCTCACCTTTCGCCCACAAGGCTGCCTTTCTTCTCGGACCCGGGCTGAGGCCACTGTGGACATTCCTCCCGGGCACAGGGCAGAACAGGCCGCTGACCTCAAGGCTGGACCGAAATCCGAATCCAGGCGCTGGTGGAGGCAGAGGGGACCTCGAAATCACCTACTACGTGCCAGACACCAGTGTGACTCAGATTCACTGGGAGGGGACTTGCAGTTAAGGATGTGCGCTCTGGAGCTGGAAGGCCTGGTTCAAATCCTGGCTTCAGCTGTGTGACCTCAGGTAAGTCACTCAACCTCTCTGAGCCCCGAGCCCTGGTTCCTCACCTCACTAAGACAGGGTGGCATAGCGAGAGGTTCCAGGAGCACAGTGACTCACCCAGCTGCACCCCTGGCCTTCTATGCCATCAGCCGTCAGGGTGGGGCACCAGTTACCTCTTCACCTGCACAGGGGACAATAGCGTCACATAGCCAGACCAGGCGGTGTGCACCTGCAGTCCCAGCACTCGGGAGGCAGATGTAGGAGGGTTGCGTTGAGTTCGAGGCCGGCCTGGGCTACGCAGTGAGACCTGTCTCAACAAAATCATCAGGTACCAGTCCTGTCGGGTATCAGGGACACTCCATGAGAATGGGCACAGGGAGGGCACAGTGCCAGGCACTAAGCTAGAGGCTGTGGCCAGGAAGCCGGGCGGCTCCCTGGGAGAGGCCGCGCGCAGGCGGGAGGGGAAGCCGAGCTGGAGCAGCACTCTCACTTCGAGAGGCCACAGCTTGGCCTTCCTGCCATGCTTCCAGGTCTGTACTCGAGACACCCCCATTTTACAGAGGTGCAAACTGAGGCCCAGCGAGTGGAAAGATTGTACTCACTCAGATCTCGAGCCGGAACCTGTTGCAGCACCAATGATGCCTCCCAGCCCTGCCTTTTCTCCTTCCTCGGAGCGGCACTGCCCGCTGTGTGTGGGATCCCCAGAGCTGGAGCAAACCCAGCACCAACCCACCAGAAGCCCTCTTGACCCCATTCGGTCCCCCAGCCTTTCTGGGCCTCAGTTTCCCTCCTCTGAGCAAGGGGCTGGGTCTGTGCAGCTCCGTCCGTCTGGGCCCCTGATCAGGCAAAATACACGGGATGCTGCCGAGGCCGGCTGGCGGCCAGGGGGTCCTCCACCTGCTGCCACCCCCAGCCCCTCGTGAACCTGCTCGCCAGGCTGGAGCCAGCCGCCATCTGGAGCGACGGGCTGTTTATGGAGCCAGGCGGCGGCGGCCCTGGCCCTGACCCGGCCAATCTGGAAGCGATTAACGGCCGGGCCTCGGAGCATTTGGAGTTCTCATCAGTGGGCCGGGACCCCCCCACCCCGCTAACCCCACACCCTGCACTGCCTGGAGCCGTGGCGGCTGGCGCGGAGGGGGCTCTGCAGAGCCCCCCTCCTGCAGGGCTGCAGCTCGGACCTGCTCCAAGGCCGGGAGCTGGGAACAGCAGCGGACTGTGGCGGTGACAAGACTGGGCCACACACAGGCCAGGACGCAAGGGTGGGGCAGGGGACAGTGGAGGGCTCTCCCTGGGGAAGGGAAGCCCTTGCAGGGTTTCTTGCATGGCGTGGGTTGGAGAGGGGAGCATAACAGCTCCACAGGGAGCCTCACAGGTCCAGTGTGAGCTGGGGACCCCACGGCCAGGGTTGAGGGTCCTCTGCCATGCAGCCCACAGCACCCATCTGCGTGTCCCCCTTTACCTCCCAGTGCCCCTCACACACCCGTCCTGCCCCTGCCTTTGTCCCATGGATTAATCTGCTCTGAGAGCAACATACGGGAACACCACGCCTCCTGAGGGTTCTGCACGGAGTCCACACAGGTGAGGTGACCCCGTCCGGGGGCCCTGTCACCATCGTCACCACCCGTTTGGCAGAGCAGGTGACGAGGTGCAGAGGTGAGGCTCCTGCCCTCCTCCTGAGACGGCAGAGCTGAGACTCAGGGCCCCGTCATGAGGTCCCGGCCCTCCTGCTGCTCTCTCCGGGCTCCAGAACATTCTGAAGCATGCAGGCGGTGGGAGAGGCCTCCTGACCACTGCTGGCTCGATTCCATTGGGGCTGGCGGGAAGCTCGCTGGCCTGGCGGGATGTTACTGAGTGACGGGGAAGCAACGTTCCCAGAAGAGGCCTGGTCAGTCACAGCGGTGAGTGGCCAGGAGCCCGGGGCCCAAGTGTCCTGTGTACGGAGGAGCTGCTGACCCAGGTCTCTGCACGCTATCACATCCTGGGCCCTTTTCCAAGAAACCTGGGTGGCCCAGCAGATCAGAGTGTGCGGCTCCCTCAGCCCTGCACCCGCCGGTCTCCACTAGGTGGACAGGACACTGTCCCGTCAGCCTCCCACTTCCTCTGTCCTTCCTGTCCACACTCTAGCTACAGCCAGGGCAAACTCCATAACAGCTAAATGCAAGCTGTGTGTAGTGCCACATGCTTGGAGTCCCATCCACCCAGGAGGCTGAGGCAGGAAGACTGCAAGCTTGAAGCTAGTCTGGACAACGTATTGTTATTGTTTTTTATTGTGTGCTTGTTTTTTGTTGTTGTTGTTGTTTTTTGGGGGGGGTTGGTACCAGGGATCAAACTCACAACCTCGCATTGCAGCGCATTGCAGGCGCTTATGCCACTGAGCTAAACCCCCGGCCCTTGTTTTTGTTTTGTACCAGGAATCAAACTCAGGACCTTGCACTTGCCAGGCAGGCGCTTGTGCCACTGAGCTATATTCCCAGCCAAGTCTGGACAATTTAATGAGACTCTGTAAATTAAAAGGGATTGGCGACACAACTTATTGGTAGAGCACTTGCTTGGCACACACAAGGGCCTGGGTTCAATCCCAGTACCCTAAAAAAAGAAAAAAAACGAAGGAAGCGCTGGGGATTTAGCTCAGCGGTATTAGCACCTGCCTGGCAAGCACAAGGTTGTGAGCTCAATCCCTGGTACCAAAAAAAAAAAGAAGAAGAAGAAGGAGGAGGAGGAGGAGAAATAGGAGAAGAAGAGGGAGAAGGAGAAATAAAAAGCGCCATTCTTTTTTTTTTTTTTTTTTTTTGGTGCCAAGGATTGAACTCATGACAGACAGGCACTTATGCCTCTGAGCTAAATCCCCTGCCCAAAAGCATCATCGTTGACACACCTGAGGTCTGTCTGCCCACTCTGGGTGTCCAGCGAGGACAATGATGGGTGGCTAAAAGGCCAAGCTTTCTGTGCCAGGCCCTGGCATATGTGCTCTCCACAGGTGCATGCGTTTGAGCCTCAGCACAACCTCCAAGGAGTGGGGCTGCTTCTCCTGCTTCCCCATTTCCCGGATGAGGAAACCGAGGCCCAGAGTTGGCATGTGACTTGCCCAGCCATACGCCAGCCTAGATCCAGGAAGGGACACCAGGAGATCATACACAGCCCCGGGGTCCAGATGGAAGGAGAAGTCAACCTGTGAGGGAGGGGACCACATGGGGGTCCAGGAGGAGGGTCGGGATCCCTTGGCGGCGAGGACATAGGGATCATGCACCATTTTGGACCCTTTTGTGAACTAAAATAGTCTGTGACTGCAAGTGGCCAGGTCACCACATCACCCAGTGACTAACGGTGAGCGTGCAGTGGGGCTTTGGCTGGCTCCGTGGTGAAGCCAGCCCGGCCGTGAGGGGGCAGCCCCCTCAGCGTGGGTCCCCCCGCCACCGGCTCCCTGTGACGCGGCTGTGGTCGAATTTGGCAACCTGGGCTTCCCACAGTTACAACAGTCCTGTGAATGTGCCAGCTGGGCGGGGCTGGCCTGCCTCTGCCACCCGGATCCCTTCCCCACAGCCTGGCCAGGGCACCCCTTACTCTGCCGCCTCCTTGACACCAAGGGGCCCTTGCGTCCGAACTCAAGGCAGCTTCAGGCTCCAGGCGTGGCTGGCGCTCAGCACATAGTGTGTGCGGGCCTGCGGGGGTGGGCATGGGGGCAGGCAGTACAGTGTGTGCGGGAGCAAAGGAAATCCTGAGCAAACCTGAACAAATGAATTGCAACTGTGTTATTTTTTATTGTAAGACAAGAGTTTTGCTATTGCCCAGGCTGGGCTTGAACTTGTCACTTTCCTGCCTCGGCCTCCCAGAGTGCTGGGATTACAGGCATGCAGCCCCACACCCCACTGCGCTGAAATTATTTGTTCATCCCCCCTTCCTTTCCACAAACAGCAGACACCTCCTGTGCGCCAGGCACTGTGCTAAGTGGCAGGGACTCGGCAGCGAAGCCGGCTACAGAGCAGGCGCGGTGGACGCCGCTGGGAGGCAGTGGGGAGGCCAGGTGCTGTAGCCCAGGGCAGGAGGCGTCTCCTCGAGGGGCCCCTGCACACTGCGAAGGACCTTCCCAGGGAGCGGGACACGAGTTTGAAAGAGGAAACCCAGAGCCTCCCAGCCAGGAAAGTTCCCGAGGAAGTGACGCCGGCCGAGCCCACCTGGAGCGGATCCCCGGCCTTTGGGGTCGGGGAGGAAGCGTGTTCCCAGCAAGGGCACGGCCGGGGCACAGGCAGGAAGGCTGTCACTGCCCCTCGGAAGCTGGTGACTCGGCCAGGCGCCCCCTGGCCTTGGATCCTTCCGTGGGAAGCGATGTGGGAGTTCTCGGGTTCAAACGGGCAGGTACCCCTGGAGGGTGGCACCTGTGGCGTCCCGGAGCCATCAGCCTCGTTCCTCAACTGTGAGGTGGGCACCCAGAAATGCCTTCAGCTCGCTGCCCCACCCTGAGCCCCAAATCATTCTCTCTAGGGGGGTGGGGTGACAGGGTGGGTGACACAGACACCCCAGCTCCAGTCTTTGATGGGCTTGGGAGGAAATGACAGTGGGCCTCGTTAACAACAGCAGGAAACTAGGGCACAATGTCAGCAAGAAGAGGAAAACATACCAGTACACACCTGTAACACCAGCACTCAGGAGGCTGAGGCAGGAGAATCGCTGTGAGTTAGAGGCCGGCCTGGGCTACTTAGTGAGACCTTATCTCAAAAGAAGAAAAAGAAAAGAAAAGAAAAGAAAAGAAAAGAAAAGAAAAGAAAAGAAAAGAAAAGAAAAGAAAAGAGAAACCAGGTGTGGTAGTGCATGCCTGTAATCCCAGCATTTGGGAGGCTGAGGCAGGAGGATCTTTGCAAATATGAGACCACCCTGGGCTACAAAGTGAGCTCAAAGTCAGTCTGAACTGCATAGCAAGACTCTGCCTCATAAAGGAAAAAAAAAAAGGAAAAGAAAGAAAGAAAAGAAAAGGTAGAAAAGGTAACCCTCACTTGCCTGGCATATGCAAGGCCCCAGGCTCAACCCCAGAGCTGTGTTCTCACCAGGGTCCTGCCCTGCCAGGGCCTTGGGTCTCTGTCCAGGAAACAACAGGTAAGTTGGAGTCAGGACCTGGTGACCCCTTCCTCGGGTCAGTGGCTCCAAAGCACTAAGCATGCGACTTCTCATTGTCCTCACAATGAGCTCACTTGACAGTGGGGGAAACTGAGGAACAGAGAAGGGAATGGATGGCCCCAGATCACGGCCTTGGCCCTCCTGAGGGTCCGGACTCCGTCTGTCCACTAAATGGAGACTCCCGTGCCAGGATACTGGGTGGGGAAACCTAGTAATGTTCGCTGGGATGGGGACAGGAGCAAGGACAGGGAGCGTGAGGGACCTCGGGGCTGTGACTGCCGTGGACGGCTCAGAGCCCACCGCTCACTGCCACCTGCCAGCTCCAGAGGGCGGAGCCAGGGGAAGTCTCCCACCTCTCAGGCCTACAGGAAATGCTGGGCGGTCCCCACCCCAACGTCACCACTCACCACAGGAAGGCGCAGTGGCTTGGGGCTCCCAGCACCGCTGGCCTTGGGCAGGGCCTTCCCCTCTGGGGGCCCCCGTCGCCAGTCCTGTGCTGAGGGGCCGTGCCCCTTGGAAGCACAGATTTCGCTCCTGTAAAATGAGGCACAGGGTGCATGGCTGAGCCATGGGTACCCCCGCAGGGACACAGGAAGGCCTGGCTCTGGAAACGCCACCTCCTGTGCCTCAGTCTCCCGCTCTGTGAAAGAGTAGGAGCCTCACCCTGACTGGCTGACAGTGACGGGGGTGGCCAGAGGTGTGACGCAGGCATCAGGGGCCTGGAGCCTGTGACCCTGGGTCCGGGGAAGGGCAGGGCCAGTCAGGGTGGGCCGTAGGACCGGTCCCACCTCTTCACAGCTTGCCCAATGCTCTTGTGGGACCAGGATGGGACGGGGCAGTAGGGTCTCCCCACTGCCAGGCCTGCGACATCTGGGCCTCACGCCTGCCCGCCTGGAGCCAAAACCCCTTGCAAGCAGCACAACCTGGAAGATCAGAGAGGCACAGCAACCTGCCTAAGGTCACACAGCAGCACGGCCACCATGGGGCAGGGGAGTAGCAGGCGTGAGTGCAAAGGAAGCCCCGTGTCAGGTCCACGCTGGGGGCAGGTGGCAGGTTGTTCTGAGGCGGTAAATGTCCGATGGACTGGTGTGTTTGGGCCAGGCCACGCCCCGGTGCTGGTACTCTGGGCAGACGGGGAGCTGTCTCTGACAGCACTGCAGGAATGCATACTGGGAAGCCAGTGCGCCCCACATCCAGCATGCTAGGGCCTTCAGCGAGCTGCTAATACTCAAGACCTGTCACCTAATTCCCTGGCCTCAGTTTCCTCGTCTGCACCACAGAGACTCCGAGCGCCCTCCACAGGTCCTGCTAAGCGCCCACTGTCCCAGGAACTGCGGGTTTGGTGGAAACAAAGCAGAAGCCCTGTGTGCGGTGTTTGCTGTGAGACAGGGCTGGGGGGCAGGGGGTGTTGACCCTGCCAGGCCTGGGGGCTTCTGGGGCTTTGGTTTTTCCAGATAAGGAGGAGCCACGAGCGACTGGGTGCAGATCTGGGGTGCATCATGGGGGAGGGGAGTCCCAGGCCAGGTGCACAAGGAGAGAGGAAACGGTGAAACCTGGGTCCCCAAATCTTCCCCAGGCAGCGGTGGAGGGAACAGAGGCTTGGGTAGAGCTGGTGAGACCCCCAGGGCCCCAGAGTGCCTGGAAAAGTGGCCTGGCTTGGCCTTGGCATCCCCCCCTGAAAATCTCACACCTCTGGGCCTCTCCTGGGCCAGGCCTGCTCCCCACCACCCGCGGCCCGGGGCCCCTAAAGCCCCGCCAGTCTCCACCTGCAACCTGACCGCACTGTGCGGTCACTAGATCATCAACAAACAGTGACTGTAAGTCAGGGACAAACGTCACAGCCTGAGGCTGCTCAAGAGGGTTCCACCATCAACATCAGACTGAGACTCGGACATGGGGGAGGGCGGGTGCCACACCCCAGGATCACACAGGGGTGGGACTGGGACTGGAGCCCCCCAGACCTACAATCCAGGCCGAGCTCTTGCAGAAGATGTGAGCTGAAGCAGGCATCCAAGGTTTCCCCTCGCAAGACAGACAGGGAAACTGAGGCCTGGCAGGCTGGAGGACCTGCCCCTGTGGCACCGAGACCCAAAGGCAGCCACTGCTGGAAGCCTCCCCACCCCCAGCCCCAGCTCTGCAGGAAGCAGCTGGGCCAGGCCTTCCGCTCTGATCGCTTTATGAGCCACGGCTGTTTACGGACGCTCGGCCCCGTCCCTGCCACCCAGGACTGGGTCTCGTCACTGGCACTCAGGATATTAGTGGGCCCAGAGGGTCTGCCCCCAGGTCCTGTCCCCGTCCTGGCCCTGCAGGCTCGCCCAAGCCCTGCCCTGGCAACAGGGGGGGAGAAAGCAAGGCCACCCTCAGGCCAGACCCCTGCCGGGCAGGGTGGAGGCCCAGCCAGGCCTCCAAATGCAAACAAAAGCTGGGTCCCACCCTAGGGCCTTTGCCCTTGCTGTGAGGAAGCCTGGCCTCGCTCCCTGCCCTTCCTGTGACCCTCAGGCTCCTCCACTGGCACCAGAGCCCCTACCCTGTCACCGTCCAGGGCAGTGGTGGCGATCATGTGGCGCTCGTGCCCCAGCAGGCTTGACAGTCCTGAAAGGTTTGCCATCCGAGCTCCAGGACACCCCCAACTCCAGCGCCACCTCGCCACCGTCTGGGACCCTGTGCGTTTTCTCCGGTGGATGCTCTGACAGCGCTGTGGTATCCTTCATTCTGCCTGAGGCAATGAGGTGCAGAAACAGAGGGGACAGGGCACTTGCTCAAGGTCACACAACAAGCAGAATTCAAACCCCCAATTGTGTTTTTCCTGCTCCTCTGATTTGTCTCTCTGGGGAGTCGAGGTTGCTTCAGCTTGTGCTGAAATGGGCTCAGCCCGCTCCCCATTTCTCCAGCTGGCACTCAGGGTTCATGGGTTCTAGTCTCCCCTGGGCACTGTCCAGCCCACAGCCTAAGCCTGCAAGCGGAGACTCTGCAGCCCCAGCAAGAAGATGCTGAGCCTGCGTCAGGCCCAAGGGTCCTGCCGAGCAAGTGGTCCAGAGCCACCTGCACCCTCCAGGGTGACCACGGCCCACCCAGGGCCTGGGAGAACTCAGATTCCCAGCATCCCAACTATCACATCCCACAGGCGGGGAAACAGGTTCAGAGAGGGCAAGACACCTGTCTGTGGTCACACAGCTGGAAAGGCCAGTTGAACAAGCCCTGCTGAACGCCAGCTCTTTCTGCTCAACCTCTGCCTCCTTCGGTGTCACCGCCGGAAACCCCGAGGAGCCCAGAGCTTCCAGTAAGCCCATTGTGCTGATGAGGAAACGGGCTCCCAGAAGAGTAACTCATCAGGGCTTTTCTAATTCATTTAAGAAATTATTACGCAGCACCTAGCATGTGCCAGGCCAGGAGGAATAAACGGGCCGAAACCAGCCTCGCTTTTGTGACCACCGCCAGCAGCCACCTTTGAGAGACCGGCGGTGAACCGAGCCAGAAGTGACAGGCACCGCGCGTGGTGGGCAGGCTTGAGTTTGCTGGCTGTGTGGCCTGGAGCAAACCTCGTAACCTCTGTCTCCGTCCCTCACTCGTGAGACGGGACACCATCAGCACCTGTGTCACGGCGGGGGGGGCTTTCCAAGCTCTTTTTTATTTTTAATTAACTTATTTATTTGTTTGTTTCTGGAATGAGCTCTCTACAGCTGCTTCCTGTTCTATCACCTCACAAGTCTAGACTGAGTGCCTGCCAGGCTCTGCTCCGGGTGCTGGGGACACAGAAGTGACTGAGATGACATGGCCACTGCCCTCACTCGGTCTGATTCCAGCCCAGGGCCCTGCGGCACAGCTGCCTCAGTGTCCCCTCCTCCAGGAAGCCCCCATGGTGACCCAGCTCCGGCACCTGCCTTACTCTGGGACTCGGGCGGACCCTGGCACTGTCCGGCTCCATCCACGGTGCCCAGAGCTGCCAGCCGGGAGCTGGCCCCTGTCTCAGGATGGGTGAGATGGAGCCGGACAGGGTGAGAAACAATTTGTGGGCAGCACAGTCCCTCCCCTTCTGTCCCCTTCTGTCCCCTGGGCAGTCCCAGTTTTGTGCCATGCAAGTCCGGGTACAGAGAGACCTGGGGACTTCTCTAGGGCATGCAGCGAACACCCAGCCTTGGACCTCAGCTGACAGGCGGAAACCCACAGAGGGACAGAAGAGCCTCACTGGACCCACGGCGGGTGAAGCATCCTCACCACAAGCTTTTCAGCAAAGCTCAGACTTCCTGCCTCCCCATGGACTGCCCGCTCTCCTGCCCACCTCCAGCCCCACCCAGTGCCTGCCGGGCATTGGAGTCACCTGTTCTCGCCTAAAGGAAAGGAAAGAACAAGGAATGGGCTGGGCATGGGGACCTGCACCTGTGATCCCAGCTATTCGGGAGGCTGAGGCAGGAGACCCAGAGTTCGAGGGCAGCTGGGCAACTTAGCGAGACAGTCACCGACAGATGGATCGGTGGGGCTGCTCCCTCCTCGCACAGGCCCTGGGTTCCACCCCAGCACTGCGGGGAGAAAGCCAGGCACAAGGAATGGGGCGGTTTCAAGAAGGGGTAGGAGGGGAGAGGGGAGAGCAGCCCCCGGAGGTGCTGGGTGCACCCCAGCTGGAAGGGAGCACCCCCTCGGGCTCGCGGGGCTCGGCTGGCCAGCCCTGGCCTCTGGCCCCATGGTCCTGCCTCAAGCGCGCCCACAGTCCGAGCCCCTCCAGGGCGGACCTAAGGCTGAACCACGAATTTTGCGCCACGTGTGTCTCGGTGCCGGAGCGGTTCAGGGACTCATCTTGCACCTGCACAGTCCCGGGCCAAGGCCTCCCCTGCCGGGCCCCAGCTGTCTGATTCGTAAAGCAGGCCTGGGGCTGGGCCGAAGCAAGAGTCACTTCCCCACGGGACGCAAAGCCTGGTGCTTGTGTGCTGCTCCTGCCATGCCAGGAGGCGGAGGAACCGAGGCACCGAGGACTGAGGCTCCTAGGGCCCCACCCTGACTCCCTGCACACACAGCATTAGCATTAGCACTAGCGTCAATTGGGGGGTGCTGGGGATCAAACCCAGAGCCCGAGCCAGCAGACAAGCCCTGCCCCGCGGCCCCCGCCCCTGTCCCCGTGTGACCGCTGAGGCACTGGGGTGCACGGAGCAGGCCCTGCACACTCACACACAGCAGTGTGAATGTGTGCATAGGTGTGAGCCGGTGCCGGGAGCACGGAGGACGGCACACACGCCCCTCTACGCGCACACAAGGCTGTCCGTGCACACGCCTGGGAGTCCGCATGTCCACATGCCCGAGTCCGTCTGTGCCCACGTGTGTCCGCCCTTGCACACACACCTTCCCATCCGCGTGTTCCCTGTGCACACGCACAGGCCAGAAGGCATGAGCAGGGCCCCACCCCTCCGCGGATGCCTCCTGCCGCCCCGGCCAATGGGTGATGGGCAGGGAGGGGACACGTGGCCCGTGCCCAACCTCACTGCAGACCTGGCAACAGAAGGGGGAGCAGGTGCACTGAGGGGGTCGCCGCTGGCCTGGGGGCGTCTGCAGGTGGCTCCAGCCCGTGCCATCCACTGCAGGAACCGGAACCTTGTCCTCTTGTCACAATCACAGGAGCACACTTAGGTGGCTCCCCTGTGGACCCACAACACATCCCCCCCCACAGCAAATGGGGCACTCAACACGCACACACCCGGGGCCTGACTGAAAGGCCAGCCCCATGACACGCCGGGCCCGCACAGACACGCCACCTCCAGGCCCGCACACAACACGTGCACCGCACACACGACACCACCAACCCGGAGGCTCAAATGGCCCAAATCAGTGACATGCTGTGTCTGCAGTGGTTCATCGTGACAATTTTTTATACCCAACAGTAGGAAAAACTGAGCAACAAACGCCTCTCCACACTTGACAGGCAGCCCAGGGGGCACACAGAGAAGGGAGGGCCAGAACTGATCACCCAGGAACAAGGCTGGCTCTGCCAGCTGCTAGTTATTTACCCGTGCCTCAGTGTCCCCATCTGTGAAACGGGCACCATGAAAGTGAACAAACGTTCCTGGAAAGGTTCGGAAGAGGGAAGGGTCTGGAGTGACCAGCTATCTGTGGCTTGGACAGAGTACCTGATATCCACAGCTTTGAGGGGGGAAGAGGTGCGCTTTGGCCTGTGGTTGCAGAGGTTTCCGTCATGCCAGCGGGCTCCAGGCAGGGATGTAATGGAGGAAGAGCCTGGCTGAGGACAGCTGCTCACCCCATGGCATCTGGGGAGCAGATGGCAGGGGACAATCCAAGAGCAAGGGCCAGGGACCAGACACAGTCCCTAGGTCACACCACCACGCCTCGCCCAGGAACGTGCTTTACTCATCACCTAGGCGCCCTCCAGCCCATCAAAGGCACAAACAGGATTGACCCTGCTGGGCCCCCGTCCCCTGTGACCCTCTAGATGCCGGCCCGGGCTGTGCTCCAGACTCCGCTCTGGCCTCTGTGCTTCATTCAGGCAGGGACGGTGCTCGCTCAGTCCCCACAGTCCAGCTGTGTGCGTGTGGATGAGGCAGAAGGACGCCAGGAGGAAAGCAACAACTGAAGCAGCCCAGGCTCTGTACTGCGGCCCAGCTCAGCGGGGGAACCCGAAGTCCCGTGGGCAAGACGCAGCCCCAAAGGGCTAGGCCACAGACACAGCTCCATGGTGAGTTAACTTCGCTGGAAAGACAAAAATATTCCTGGAAATCCTTAAGCTGCCCAAAACACATGGGTGATGTGTCTTCCCACCCTAATACATGGCCATTCTCTGACCCTATCAGGCAATTTCAGCCTCAGGGCCTTTGCACTTGCTGCACCTCTTGCTGGGACTCCAGGACCACTCTTTCCAAGACCCAGGCACTGCAGGCCTCCTCCCACACACCCTTCAGGCCTCTGCTGGGAATGTCACCTTCTAAGAGAGGCTGGGCCCTTTCCCAGCCTTCTCCACCCTCCCCATTCAGCTCTGCACAGCCAGCTGTTTGCTGCTGCCCTGGCCTCTCACTACCTTTTGGTGTTTTATCCAAAGCTGTGACACCTGTATCCAGAATGCCGCCCCGCACACAGTAGGCGCTCAGTAAACACCGATGAGTGAATACCGAGACACATTAGGACAGAAAGGAGGGACAGTGTTAGAACAGGCCAGGATACACAACGGAACGGAAACCATGCAATGGAAAGGCTGATTCACCTCGGAGACCCGCACAGCATGGCCCAGCCGGCCGGGGCTCCACGCAGTCAAGGGCTGGTTTCTGGTCTGGACACCCAGCCGGCTCCTGTCTGGGGCGATTCCTGCTGAGTCACCGCCAGGCTCCACCAGGATCCCACGGCCCAGTCACGGCGGGGGTGGGGGACGTGGCCGCTGGGGCTGACCGCCAAGGCCGTGCATGTGCTGGGGACGCCGTCCAGGCTGGTCTCCCCTCGCAGGTGGCTTCGGCTGGTCCTGACAGTGCAGCCCCCTTCCCATGGTCACCTCCCAGGCCTGACCCCGGCGCTGGATGGGCTGATGGTGAGGAAGCAACAAGGACAGCCACAGCCCAGGAGGGACGCCTCCCCCAGGAAGCCCTCCTCAGCAGGGTGTGGTGACTCATGCTTGTAATCCCAGCACTCACTCGGGAGGCTGAGACAGGACAGTTGCCACACAGTGAGATCCTGTCTCAAAACAAAACAAAAACACAAAACAAGAAAGGAATTGCAGAGACCAGTCTGCTGCCCCTAACCCAGAGGGGACAGGGGCCACCCTGACACTGCAGGGACCCTTCTCCTCTGACAGGTAGCTTTCTGTCCACTCCGCCAACACAGTCTGTCACTCTGGTCTCTGTTCTCCCAGCCCGTCCAGGCTCCCCACTTCCGCCCCTGCCCCACCTCCCCTTTCCCGCCTGGCCCGGCAGCAGCGGGAAACTGTGACTCAGGCTCTGGCCTCGCCCCTCCTCACCCTGTCCTGGCAGCTGGGCCCTGGGCAGCTCGGCCGCGTGCCTGACCCCTGGCTGGACTCCGGCTCGCACGGCACACTTCCCACGCAGCCCAGAGCCGCAGCCTCTCCGCCGGCACAACCTCCCCCCTTTCCAGCGGGGAGACAGAGGCTCAAAGAGGCGGGACACCTGTCACCCAGCAGAACTGGCCGGGGCCAGGCCAGGTGGGAAGCCTGGGACAGCAGGCTGGGTGGGGCTGAGTCCTGGCCAGAGTAGACAGACCACACGCTTTCCCAGGGACCCCAGGTAGGAGGGTCCCCAGGCCTCGGACCTGGCCCAGGATCCTAACGCCCTCGGGCACGGGGCACTTCCGGTGCCTGCATCCCTCCCGTTCTGCCATCAGCAGTGCCCTGCCCACCCGTGCCAGCCTCAGCGTCAGCCAGACAAGGTCGCTGAACTCTGTGGGTGCTGGACGTCCTCTCCCAGCACACGGGCTCCCTCTGGACCTGGCTGTGCGGTCCCAGCCCCAGCTTGGCCAGCCCTCCCTCGGTGAGCCTCCCCATGCCTCAGTTCCCACAATGTGCAGCCTCCACCTGGCTCTGCACTGGCTTGGTCAGCACTGTGTGCCTCAGCCTGCTGCCTGGCACCCCGCAAGGGCGCACGGGGTCCCTGCTGTCCTCCCTGTGCCCAGTGTGCGCTGAGTCTCAACAAAGAGGCCTGGGGACCCCAGTCTGCACCCACACTGACAGCTCAGGGCACCCTTGTCCCCCACCAGAGTCACACACCCAAAGGAGAGCTCTGTTCTCTGGTGCCCACGTAACACGGTGCAGGAAATCCTGGCTTCTGTTTCCCTGGTGCCGTTGACTGAACAAGGCCTTCACGCTGAGCCACAGCTCCAACCTCCAGCGCCTTTTAGAAAAACTTCAAGACAGTGTGTTGATAAGTTACCAAACTGCCCAATCTGGGCTTGAACTTGTGATCCTCCTGCCTCAGCCTCCCAGCGGGGTGGGGTTACAGGCGGGCAGTTCAGAGTGACTCTGGGGAGGTGCCAGCCCCAGCCGCCTTCTCTCCTGCAGGGTGACGGTCAGCAGCCTTGGAAAACTCTGCTGTTCTCTGATCTGAGCATTCAGCCCCACACGGTGTGGCATTCCTGTGATGGATGCCACGCTCCCTACCCACTGGCCCCACAGGCCTCCAAGCACTGCTAGAGAGGAGGTTCTGGGGACCCCTATCTCCCCTCCATCCCCCCAGGCCCACCCAAACCAAGAGCACAGATTTCAGGGTTGTGAAGGACCATCACCCCAAAATGAGGCTGTCTGCTTCCTTCATCCTCACGACCACCAAGGGAGGCCCAGAGAGGCGAACCTGCTGGCCAATGTCACACAGCCAGGAAGGGCAGGGGAGGGGGTGGGGGCCACACCTCTTCCGTAGATGGCAACTCAAGAAGCTGAGCTCACACTCCAATGGCCTCAATCTTTGTCTTTTCTCCTTTCCTCTCACTTTGTCTCTTTTCAACTTGGATCTAGGTGGTTTGGAATCCAACAGACCTAATGGTTACATGGTTACAAATGTGACCATGGCTCATGAATTTCACTTCTCTGCACATCTGTAATCTCAGCACTCAGGAGGCTGAGGCAGGAGGATTGCCCACAAATTTGAGGCCAGCCTAGACTGCATAGTTCAAGGGCAGCCTGAACCGTGAGACCCCATCTCAAAAATCAAAACAAAACACTTGCATTTTATGGGCTTTAGTTTCCTCATCTGCAAAATGGGGCAACACAGAAAGTCCCTCATGTAGCTTATTGTAAGAAGTCCTGTGGGATCACGGATGTTTAAAGTGCCCAGAGGGAAGCGCCTGGTAAATCACGCACAGAATTACCAGCACCCTCAGGTCCAGCCTGAGGTATCCGCCCCAAAGTACTGAAAACAGATGTTCGGACAACAACGTGTACACACATGTTTATAGTAGCACTTTGCACAATAGTCTAAGAGTAGAAAACACACACTTAGCCACGTCCCAGCCCTTTGTTTTTTTGAGACAGGGTCTTGTTAAGTTGCTTAGTTGCCCAGGCTGGACTTGAATTTGCAATCCTCTTGTCTCAGCCTCCCAGAATTCTGGGATGACAAGCGTGCGTGATCATGCCCACTAAAATGGCATATTTTCCAGCAATTACAAACCAAACCAAACAGATAAAGTAATAGGCGGCCAGGCGTGGTGGTACATGCCTGTAATCCCAGCTACTCCGGAGACTGAGGCAGAAGGATTTTGAGTTTGAGGCCAGTGGCAATTTAGACCCTGACTCAGCAAACTAACAAAAGCTGGGCACTGAAACGCCACACACACCCCGCCACGAGGAGGAGCCAGGCCCCAGGGCTGCGCTGCTGGGTTCCAGGGGCACGGAACACGCCGAGAGGCAGATCCTCGCCAGGGGAAGGGGCAGTGGCTGCCGGCCGGGGCTGGAGGGGGCCCGGCGGGGCCCTGGGAGGGAGGGGATGTTGGATCCACATGGTTCTGATGGCCACAGAACGCCATGCGTGTGCCGGGCACCAGTGGGTCGCACACGCCGAACTGGCCGAAATGGGGAGCTGTTCCCGCTGTGCCCGGCATGCAGGGAACTTGGCCACGACCTCGGCTTCCTCTCCAGAAACCCTGCCAGCCTCAGGGCTCCGGGCCCGGTGCCGGGGCAGGAAGCTTCGGCCTCAGATCTCTGGTCCCCAAGCCCAGCTCTCTCCTGCCTGCCGCCTCCTCAAGCCACCGAGCACCCCAGGTGGCCACGCAGGAGGTGACAGGTGACTTGGGAGCTGGGCCACTGGCCATGCAATCCTAGGGAAGGGAGTGTGGCTCCCGCACACCGACACAGAGACGGAGATGCCGTGCAGCAACAGTGCTGAGAGGTGAAACTGGGCCATTTAAGCAAGGGTCACCAGGGAAGTCTGAGAGAAGGTGACGAAGGCTGTGAGGGAAGCCATGGCCATCTCCCCAGATCCCGTGGGGCCTGAGTGATGCACCCAACTCAGCTCCCAGTTCCAAGTCTTGGCATCACCTTCACCAACAGGTGCCTGCTTGCTCTGCCCCAGGGCCTTTGCACTGGTGCCCAGAAGTACTTTTCCCACGGGTCCCTTGGACTGGTTCCTTCTCACCTCTTGGGTCTCTGTTCAAACATCTCAGGGAGCCCAACCAAGACAGGCCTGCCTCGGCCTCCACTCACAGTCCTTTTTCTTCCCCAGCTTTATTTCCATCTCAGGGATTTTTCTTTTTTCTTATTTCTTTCTTTATTTATTTAGTACCAGAAATCAAACTCATGCTTGCCAGGTAGGCACTGTGCCACTCAGCTATATTCCTGGCTTTTTTTTTTCTGGTCTTTTTGAGATAGAGTCTCACTATGTAGTTTCAGGCTGGCCTTGAGCTCACTTTGTAGCCCCGGCTGGTCTCAAACTCAAAATGATCCTCCTGCCTCAGCCTCCTAAGTGCTGGGATTCTCTGAGAATTCTGTTATTCTCACTAGACGTCAGCTCCACAGAAGCCAGGGTTTTACTCTGCGCATTCCCCAGCAGGGCCCCAGCACCCCAGAGGGGCTCGAGAAATGTCTGGGAGTTGAAAATGACCAGTGAAAGCACGAAAGAATGCTCAGGCCTGGACAGAGCATCTCACTGGGCAGTGCAGGCTGGGCTTGAGCTCACTGTGTAGCCCCAGCTGGACTCGCACTCATGGTGATCCTCCTGCCTCAGCCTCCAGCCTGCGGTGATGACAGGTGTTGCTACACCCAGCTGTCTGCTTCTGGAGGAGAGCTGGGGGCAGGCAGAAGTCACATGGCTGAGGAGCCTGGCCACCCCTCCCCTCCATGACCCACACAGCTGGGAGATTCTGCCTGCCCCGCACCCTAGCTGGCTACGCCAGCCTCTAACCTGGTGACCTAGGGGACTTTCCCCAGCAGGTGAGCACCAGGGCAGAGGAAAAAGCTGGGAAGCCATGGCGATGGCTTGTGTTCCAAACTTGCCCTGCAGGAAATGGGTAGGGGTGACTGGAAGCCCGAGGCAAGACCCCCAGCCGAGAGGCAGGGGCGGTGGGCTGGTAACTGTTTCTCTGAGCCTCCCAGGGCCCAGGAGAAGCAAATGGGGCTGGCCATGGGGTAGAGGACAGTCATGCTAGTAGCACCTGGGAGATGCTTATGCTAAAGACTGTTATTTATCTGAAATTCAGTTTTCACTGGGCTTTCTGGAGTTTGCTATTGTTGACTTTGTTTTGCCTAAATCCGGCAGCCCCAGTCTGGTATGAAGTAAATGTCCCAACAGTGTTCAGCAAATGAAGGAAGAAATAGTTAAAAAGTATTTGCTGAGCCTGGCATGGTGCTGCCTCCCTGTGATCCCAGCACTCAGAGGCTGAGGCAGGAGGATCATAAATTTGAGCCAGGCACGTAGCGCATGCCTGTAAGTCCCAGCACTTGGGAGGCTGAGGCAGGAGAATCGTCATGAGTTTGAGGCCAGCGTGGGCGACACAGTGAACTGAACTGAACTACACAGAGAGACCCTGTCTCAAAAAGAAAAAAGGGGAGAGGGGCATAATGCAATGCAAAGACCCTGAGTTCAATCCTCAGTACAGCAAAATAAATAATGACATCGGTAGGTGGATGGAATTATTGATTATGTATGGCAAACATGTGCATGTGCTCCTGAAAAAAGAATAAATGGTGAGAAAGTGGCTGCAGGGCCGACTGTCACACCACGCAGTAGTGACACACCGCCACCCCCCCCGCACCCCACCCCTTTTGCCACTTGGCCCCTTTAAACAGCTGCAGGAGAGAAAAGGGGGGGCGGGCTACTGTGGCTGCAGTGGGCTCAGGGGGGCCACCCGTTGTGCAAGGCCCAAGAACTCCGCTGGCCGAGGAGGAATTACTCAGAAGGAAGTTGCTGCCTGGCAGCCCCCCGCTTGTCCCTGGCTCCACAGCCGGGAACTACCTCCCCCGAGGTCTGCTCCTGGCAGTGCCCGCGGATGTGGAAACCCACAGCTCTGAGCCAGCAGACGGGCCTGGCAGGTAGGCCTTCTGCCAGACACATGCCGCTGACACAGTATGGGAAACAGAAAGCTGCGTTTCATTTGGTCATTCAACAAACATGCATAGAGGGTCTGTGGGGCCAGGCCCCTGGGCCTCTTCCTTGTTACTGGCTGTTGGTGATCAGATGGTGAGTGTTTAAAAAGATCCCAACATGCAGCAAGCACTCAAGGATCCCCCCTTCTCCTGAGCACCCACGTGTGCCTGGCTCCATGCTGGGGGGCGGCACAGTCCTGTTGGGACCTTGTGTGTCTCCATCCTGCCAGGGGCTGGCACTCCTTCCGGTGCGGGACATCCACTAATGCCAGCTGCCCCGGGCCGTCCCTCCCTCTCTCCCTCCCACATGAGTGTAAACCCTGCCCCTGCTGGGCGTGGTGCGTGCACCTGTAACCCCAGCACTTGGCTGGGCAGGAGGGTCATTGTGAGTTCAAGGCCAACCCGAACTACACAGTGAGACCCTGTCTCAAACCCACACAGCCCGCACAGCGGTGAATGAAACAGACCAAGATGCAGCGCGCAAGGCTTGCGGCCAGATTCTGCCTACCAGCTGTGTGATACTGGCGCGTGCTCTGACCCTCCTCAACCTCAGAATTACTTTTTTGTTTTTTTGAGCAGGAATCAAACTCACAACCTCATGATTGCCAGATAGGCGCTGTGCTGCTGAAGTATGTCCCCAGCCAGTGTTATCTTTTGGAAAACCAACAATAACAGCTGGGCATGGCAGTGCAGGCCTGTAATCCCGGCACTCAGGAGGCTGAGTCAGGAGGATCCTTGCAAGTTCCGAGACCCACCTGGGCTACAAAGTGAGCCCAAGGCCAGCCTGTACTGCATAGTGAGACCTTGTCTCAAAAAGACCAAAAAAAAAAAAAAAAAATCAGCAATGACACCACCCCCCTCAGGGGACTACAAGAACCCAGTGCATTTCCCCCAGGAGAGAGCTAAGCACGGACATCCATGTGTAGATTTTTCTTTTTCTTCTCTTTTTTGCAGTACTGAGGTTGGAACCCAGATCCTTATGCAAGCGAGGCAAGTGCTCCAGACCGCAGCTACATCCCCACCTTCCCTTTTTATTTGATTTATTTATTTATTGAGACAGGGTCTCGCTGTGTAACCTGGGCTGGCCTTGAACTCACTTTGCAACCCAGCCTGGCTCAAATGCACTACAATGGTCCTGCCTCAGCCTCCTGAGGGCTGGGATTACAAGCAAGTGCCATTGTACCCGGCCCCGTTTTAATTTTGAGATGAGGTCTCTCTGCATCGTCCAGACTGGCCTGGACTTTGGATCCTCCTGCCTCGGCTTCCTGGTACTGGGAGTACAGGTGGGCACCACTGCACCCAGCTGTGCTTTTCTCCTCTCCATTTGCTAGATGAATGAGTAGAGCCCAGAGGCGCTGCTCAGCGTGAAAAGGCTCCCAAGTCTCCGTGGTGAGAAAAGCTGAGCCTTGCCTCAAGGCTCCACCCTCCGTCCCTCCCAGCTCGGAGGGGTGCAGCTCCCCCAACCCCACACAGGCACCCGGGCTTTGCCATGGCCTTGGGGTCCCTGAGGATCCGTGTGGAGGCTGAGTCCCTGTGGTGAGGGACTTAAGAGAAGGACCCAGTAGGACCCTGGAGAGGTGATTGATTAACGCTAGTCTCACACCTGTAACCTGAGCTTCTGGGGAGGCTGAGGCAGGAAGACTGCAAATTTAAGACCAGTCTGGGCAAATTTATGAGATCTTGTCTCGAAACAGAAGATTTTAAAAGGGTTGGAGGGTGGAGCTGAGTGCGGGGCACGTGCTTAGCACATGTGGGGCTCTAGGTTCCAACTCAGGCACCAAAAAAAGTGATTAAGTGAAGAGGGCTTGGTGGGGGTACACAGATTCCTCTGTCTGTCCAGTTATCTGCCGGCTTAATGGCCCCTCCACCTTGAGCCTCCTGGTCCCTGAGACCACGAGTCGAATTAACCTCTATTCTGTACACTTGGCTTTCAGCAACATCGAAAGAAAACAGTCAGACATCTTCAAGACCCCCGACACCTTCACACAGGGTCCCAAGGGCCACCTGCATCTGACTCTCCAGTGGGGGGTCTCCCTTGCCGCGACCCCAGATGCAGGAATGTGCCACAGCTGGTGCAGGGCCTGGTCAGTGGGTTTTATTTATTTATTTATGACAAGGTTTTACTACAGTTTCAGCTGGCCTAGAACTCACAGCGACCCTCCTGCCTCAGCCTCCCTCATGTTGAGAGTACAGGCATGCACCACCATGTCTGGCTGTGGGACTGGGTATCTCTAAATTGCCCAGGCTAGCTCTGAACTCATGACTCTCCTGCCTCAGGCTCCAGAGTACCTGAGAGTACTGGCATGCGCCACCATGCCCAGTTCTGCATTTTCATAGGTGGCGCTGGTGACTGCCGTGCAGGGTAGCCGGCCTGGAGCAGAGCTGAGCTCCAGGTCAGGCAGGCAGAGGCGAGGGCAGGACCCAGAGAGGGGGCGCGGCTGGCGGCTGGCGGGGCTCTGCTTTATTTCAGACAGGAAGGAGCTTAGGAGCAGGCCCAGGGAGGGAAGGCAAGGGGAAAGAAGGGAAGGGAGGGAGGCGAGGAGACAAAGCGAAGAGGGACTCGAGAAGGAAGGAATTCTCATCTGTCCCGGGCTTGCCCACACTGCACTCAGCGCCAGACCACAGGACTCTCATATTCTCTCCTGATTTTTCCGCCAGAGGCAGGAAATGCTCCCCCTTGGGAGGCTCAGAAATAGCTGAGCTCAGAAGCCAGGCTGGGGAGGAGGATTCCAGACTGGAGGGATTTACACCAAGGGCTCCTGAGGGCCTGGAGGCTGAGGCCACTGGCGCCAGTCGAGCGGGGTTCAAATCCCAGGGCTGCCCTGCCGCTGGGGCCTTGAGCGTGGCCGCAGCGTCTCAGCCGCACAGCGGGAATCCGTGACAGACCAGCCGCTGCATCTAGGGATTCAAATCTCATCACCAGGACTGGCGCCCTCTCCACCTTCGCTGGCTGTCACCTGTGAGGCTTCTCCCTCACTGAGGCAAAGTGAACCCTACACCCCGACACCCATTCTACCAGCTTAGCAACCCCCACAGAAAGAAACGGCCTCCTTCCTCATGGGTGCAGCTAAAATCCCAGGTCTGGCTCTCATTGGTTGAGAGGGGGCAGTGTTCTGATTGGTCAGTCCCAGGTCACATGTCCCACCCCTAAGCACAGAGTTGACCCTAACCTTGAATTTAGGCACCGAGAGGGTAGGTGCTAGGACTGACCATTAACAGCCAGCCCCGACAGGGTCCCCCAAGGGAGGAGACCAGGAGAAAAGTCTGACAGCGTTTACTGAGCACCTACCTCAGGCCACTTTATATTGACATGATCCTGTTAAGTCTCCAGATAAAGCTACGTGATGAGGTTACTCTGAGAACAGAACAAGGCTGAGGAGAGAGCGCACTACACCCAGGTTAGCGCAGCCCTGGCCCTCTGCTGCCGGCCCCTCGGGTCCCAACCTCCAGGAGAGGAACAACGAGTGGGGTGGGTTATAGGACACTCATTGCAAGAACAGTGCCCTCCACTCCTCGCCACCTAAGGTCCAGCCCCTTGTCCAGGGCCACACAGCAGGCAGAGAGAAGCCAGGCCTGGTCCTGACTCTGCCTGCTCCACTGGCAGGGAGAGGGCAGAAGTTGGAAGGGGGGGACCCCTCCTCAGCTACCTGCAAGTCCCAGGCAGGAGCCCAGCCCTGTCGACATCTGAGCTTGATCAGAAGCAGCAGCCAGCAGCTTGCCTGGCTGGGCAGGGTGGCTGTGCCCTCCGAGGCGAGGAGGGGTGGCCTCCAGACAGGAGGCGAAAGCTTGGCCCAGTTCTGCCCCTTCCTCCTGGGTGACCTGAAACCCAGGGGGATGTGCCCATCTGGTATCATCTGGCCCGGAGCTGGCCGCTCCCTTCCGGACTGTCCACAGCCCTCCAAGCCCAGGCAGAGCTGACACTGGCAGCTGTGTACTCACAGGCCAGCGCCCAGAGAAGAAACTGAGGCACAGAGAGAAGTGACTCACAGGTGTCACAGACGGGAAGTGGCAGAGCAGCACTTTGAAGCCAGGCTGTTTAGGGGCCACCTCTGGGCAGTGCGTGTGTGCTCCTGTGGACAAAGCCCAGGCAAGCAAGCTCTCTATACCCCAGCCTTCACATTTTCATTCTGAGAGGAGTCTGACTAAGTCATCCAGGCTGGGCTGCAACTTGCAAAGCACTTCTCCTGCCTCAGCCTCTCCAGTAGCTGGGACTACAGTCATGTGACACCATGCCTATTTATCTGGCTCTCCCCACCTTTTTTTTTGTACCAGGGATCAAACTCACGACCTCATGCTTGCCAGGCACGCGCTTGTACCACTGAACTATATCCCAGCCCTGGGCCGTTTTTTGAATTAGAGCTCTACCCTGCCCTTGGAGACCGCGTGAGTGCAAACTGGCCCTGCAGGGGACATTGAAGCCCAGAGTAGGTGGGTGCGGCGCCCAAGGCTGCGCAGCCCTGGGACTGGCCCCAGCTTCTCGGGCCACACCGCCGCCGGCCAGCGTCTCCTGCACATTCCTGCACACAGGCGCACAGTCAGAGTCACACTCTCCCACGAGGCGGGGGCCTCCTCCCTGCTGGCTCCGGGCTGGCTCCACGCTGGCTGCGGGACATTTGTTACAGTGTCAGTTCCAGCTCCCCCTGATGGGGGGCCGGCAGGCAGGGGGCTTCCTGGCAGCGCTGGGAGGGAGGAATGCGCCCCCGCCCCCAGCCCCATATGGCCTCCATCCGGGCCCATCTGCTTCCCATTGCCCGACACAGCCGCTTCGGGGCTGCCGGAGCCCGCCTGCAGGAGTGTGAAGTTTATGTGGCCGGGCCTGGAGCCGGCGGTGACAGGGCCACACACGCGCACAAAAACACACACGGGACACCCCCTCACCTACCCTGAGCACCCGCGCATGCGCGGATGCACACGCATCAGTTCACCCTCCCGTGCCCCCAAATCCTCATTCTCACACTCAGAGCAACTCACTGCAGAGGTCTTTTGCAACCAGCGACCTCCAGCCCAGGGACACACTCACCAGCAACTTCCACACACAGAGCAGGCCACCCCAGACACTCACACAGATACAAACTCACGTCCACTGACACCCACCACGTGGCGCCACTTGTATCTGCACACGCACACCCCTACCCAACACACAAACACAAGCTCATGGCACCAACACACATGGCGACTTACACAGAGGCCCAGGTCTCAGAAACCACCCTGGGAGAGGGGCCTGTGACTCCTTGGCACAGAAAGGCTGCTTCCCCCTCCCCATCAACTCACCCTTCTCACCGGTGTGTCCTGCATCCCCCACAGCCAGTTCTGACGTGGGAGCCCAGAACGCGGTGCCAGCCCTTGCCACACGCTGTTGGGCCTCCTCCTCGCCCCTCCTAGCGGCTGAGACACAGAAGAGGCCCGGGGTCAGCTGCCACTTGCAGAGTCGCCCAGGGAGAGAGGCAGAGCTACATTTGAACCCAGGCCTGCGGGACTCTGTATCCAGTGCCCTCCCTGCCCCCTTCCCTCAAGGAAATCCCCCTTCCATTCAGACCTCAACCCAGGTCTCCACCTCCAGGACCCAGGCACCCATAAACTCAGACTGGGGATGAGGCACCTCTTAATTTGCACCAGCCTGCAGCTAGAATCTGTCATTTCCTTCCCTTCCCGGCAGGGCAGTCGTGGGAAGCAAACCGCAGAGCAGTCACCGGACTCTGGCTGTCACCCGGGACGTCCAGCCAGCTCTGCGCCTGCGCACGTCCTCCGGACTCCAGGGTTCCACGGGGCGGGGCGGGGTGGGACGCGCCGTGGGCCGCGCGTGTGCTCAGCGCGCTTGAGGCCCCGGTTCGGGCAGTGGTATAGTCAGGAGTTGCAAGGGGAACAAGACAATACAGGACACAGAATTTATAATATTATTTTATGATGGTCACCCAGAGTTAAACACAAGAAAGCGCAGGAAATCTGTCCACAACACCAAAGACCTAGAAAATCCAGCTGAGGGCCTGGATCCCATAGCAATGTCCTGCATGAGCCCAGCTGAAGACCTAGAGCCCATGACAGTGTCCCCCACGAGTCCAACTGGACACTCATGCAAGTCTCTTTCACAGATCGGCCCTGGGAAGGCCCCAAGGTCAGCGGTGGAAGCTAGAAAGTCTGTGTTAGTGGGGTGAGGGTTCTGCACTGGAACCAGAAGCAACGCTCAAAGTAAGGACCGGGGCTCCCCCCAAAAGTACTACAGCCGTCCTCAGCGACAGTGAGTCCTGAGCTCCTCCAACGATGAGAACAGCCGAGTACACACCAGGAAGCCAGCACGACAAGCTTCTCTCGGGATTAAACAGCACACATCTTCCCCTCTGGAGCCAGGAAGCGATGCTCAAAGTAAGGACCAGAGCTCCCCCAAAGTGAACCAGAGCCATCCTCAGTGACAACAAGGCCCTGAGCTCTTCCAGTGATAATGACCAAATTCACACTGGGGAAGCCAGGCATGATGAGCTCCTCCAGGAGAACCAACAGCTCCAAACAACAGCAACGCTTTGTGGTTTTTTGTTTTTTTTTTTTAGACAAGGTCTCACTATGCAGTTCAGGCTGGCCTTGAGCTCACTTTGTAGCCCAGGCTGGTCTTGAACTTGCAAGAATCCTCCTGCCTCAGCCTCCTGAGTACTGGCATTATAGGCATGAGCCACCATTCCCAGCTAACAGCAACACTTTGGAGAACCCACACTGCCACCCTCTTCCTCTCCACGTCTTTATGCTGGCAACTTCCTCTACACGCAGCACCATGCTGATTCAGTTCAGCTGGTGTTAAGTTGACCATCAGTTTTTAACCCATAACAGGCAGCAAGTGACAATATAACTGTGACTCTTAGCCCAATGCCACACCTGGGTACTAGGTGCATTAGCAAAACAAGCTCACCCTAGGCTGGGGCTGGGGTTCAGGCACTTAACTAGCAGGAGAGAGTCCCTAGGTTCCATCCTCAGCCCTGCAAAAAAATACAAACACCCATAGCAAACCTTTGGCTGTTACAGGTTTTAATAACGCCAGCCCCATGGAATGTTTCCTGGTAGTCCTATACATTTGCATTTATAAATTGAAATCTAAATTTCAAAACAGAAAATGAGCCCATGACACAAAAGCAGGTAAGAGCCCCAGGAGGCCCAGCTTGCAGGTTCCCAGAGGCTTTTACTGTTGTTGCTTGTTTCCGGCCAGGGCTGCAGTTTACCACCCCCAGCTCTAAACAGCAGAGCTGGGATTTGAACCTACGCAGTTCACTGTGAGCTATAGGCCATCCTGCCTGTGGGAACCCAGGCCCATGCCCTGTCCCCAGGAAGAGCATGCGGGGGGGGGGGGCTAGGACGCCCCACCGCGCATGCAAACACACGCACACACCCAGCTTAGGAAGCTGCAAACCTCCCAGCCAGCCCAGGGCGGGCGGGGCCCAGCGGCTGCCCTGCCACAAAAGGAGCTGGAGCCAGAACCTCCTTTACAACGTGTGAGAATTCTCACCAGGGGCTGTGGCTGCCCCAGGCGGCTCCCAGCCCCCTACCCCCAGCCCCCAGCTGGGGCTGCTGCCTCTAGCTGAAAAAGAGCTTCCTCTGTGGAGCCCCTGGGAGGTGGGAGCAGTCTACGGGCCTGGAGCCCTCAGTCCGGATCCCTATGTCCACCTGACCCTCTGTGTGCTTGTCTGCAGCTCAGGAAACTTGTCCTCTGCTAGCCAGAAACCAAGTCTCTAGAAAGAAAAGAGAGGCAGGGCATGGTGGTGTGCTCCTGTCATCTCAGCACTCTGGGAGGCTGAGGCAGGAGGATCCCAAGTTCCAGCCGCGGCTGGGCGAGTGAGTGACTTAGTGAGACCCCATCTCAAAATTTAAAAAAAGAAAGAAAAGCAACTGTAAAAACCTGTGTGCATAGGTCTCAATGAAGACAGTCATTAAGTGCTACAAGCTAGTGTGAGAAGCCTGTCGAGGAGGGGCTTTGTGAGTACAGGGCTGAAGGAAGCCAGGGGACTTCTGAGTACAGCCGTGAGGACGTCAGGGGCTGCGGGACGGTGTCCAGCCTCCCCTCCCCACGGCCCCGCCGGGTCACCTGGTTCTTCCTCAGCCACCCTCTGCCCCTCGCCCTCCTCCCAACCCAAGGCGCAGTAGTGAGCTACAGATGCCCGGTGCCTGTCAGATTCCCGTCCCTAGGAGGAGGTGCAGGGTCCTCCAGAGTCCCCAGCGTGACACCGCGGTGCTGCAGGCGGGGCCCAAAGAGGCAGGTGAGTCCCGAGGGCTCCGCCCCGGCCGGATTGAGGTCCCAGCCCCGCGGAGCGGCCCGCAGCCCAGCCTCCGCAGTGACAGCTGCGCAGGGGCGCAGCCGGGGAGGGTCTGCGGCCCCCTTCCCTCCCGGTACGGAAGGGAAAGCAGGCTGAGGGCACCGGGGGTGGCTCAGGCCTGGCGGGCGCTGGGCACGCAGCTCTGCAGGACTTGGGGCCCGGCCTCCACGTCGGGGCGGCCAGCCGCCCCAAACCCGTGCGGGGATCGCGGCACCGACACCCCCGCCCCAGCCCGGCCAGGAGCGCGGGGTGTCTGCGCGCGGCCGCCGAGGCCACCAGCCCAGCACACCCCGCCTCTGTCCAGAGCGGCGCGGGTCCCCGACTCGGTTCCCGCCGCCGCCCGGCGCGCCCTCAGCTCCCCGCCGCATTCTCCACGCAGGGTTAGGCTGGCGACGCGCTGTCTGCGGCCGTCCGGGCGGCCGAGCGCGCATTCGTCTCGCTGGGCCGGCGGGGAGCCGGGGCGCCCCGGCAGGGCTGGGAGAAAACCCGGGGGGCAGGACAAGTGCCAGGTCGGATCCCAGCTCACCTTCTCCGTGGAGCACCTACTGTGTGCTAGGCGTCACTCCGAAGACTGGGATATTGCGGCGAACCGAACAGAAAACACCCTGCCAACCTTCGACCTTCGGGTGGAGAGCCAAGCTGACAAACAGCAGCCCAAATACAGTGTCAGATGGTGGTAAGAAGGGGTGGAGTCGGGCAGGGGGAGTCAAAGCGCCGGGAAGAAGCTTCGGGAAGGCATGCAGTGGGTCTCAGGATGATCAGGGAAGGCTCCAGGAAGGAAGGAATGTTCCAACAAGCAGAGACAGTACATGCAAAGGCCCTGAGGCAGAGTGCGTTTAAAGTCCTTTTTAAGAAAACATTGTATTACAGAGACTTTATTTTTATTATATCAAGTGACTAACATTACTTTAAAGATTACACCTAACAGATTTTTCAAAGGGCAGACCACACAGTTCATCCTTACTAATCAGTTTCTGCATTCTGTTTGCTTAAAAATCCTTTCTTTCTTTCTTTCTTTCTTTCTCTTTTTTATCAGTACCAGGGATCGATCGAACTCACTACCGCGCACTTGCAAGGCAGGCCCTTATGCTGCTGAGCTAAATCCCCAGCCCCTCTTTTTCTTTTTTTTTTCTTTTTTTGTATTGGAGATTGAACTCATAGCCTCATATTTGCCAGGCAGGTGCTTATGCCATTGAGCTAAATCCTCGGCCTGAAATCATTTTTAATATATATTTTAATCAGATCTGGTCATCCATAAAAAGAAAAATTTACACTGAAAAATGTTTTGTAAATACTAGTATTACATAAATGTAGGAAATTAATCATTTTCATTGGTTCCTGTACACACATCCTACTTTTTTTTTTTTTTTTTTTTTTTGGTACCGGGGATCGAACTCACGACCTTGCGCTTGCCAGGCAGGCGCTTAAGCCACTGAGCTAAATCCCCAGCCCCACACATCCTACTAAAAATTTATAAATGGAATATTTTATGAAGCATTTAGTATAGATATATTAAATATATTAATCATGCATTGTGGGAGCCATTTCTTTTTTTTCTTTTTCTTTTTTTTCTTTTAGCACCATGAATTGAACTCAGGACCTTATGCTTGTCAAGCAGGGAGGGACTTATGCTGTCGAGTTATATGCCTGGCCCAGGATCCATTTCTTTTTTTTTTTTTGCGGTACTGGGGATTGAACTCATGACCTTACGCTTGCCAGGCAGTCGCTTATGCCACTGAGCTAAATCCCCAGCCAGGATCCATTTCTTAATCATTCACCTCTATGCATTACTTTCCTTTTTTTTTTTTTCTATCTTTTTGAGACGGGGGTCTCATTACACAGTTCAGGCAGGCCTTGAACTCACTTTGTAGCCCAGGCTGGTCTCCAACTCTCAACGATCCTCCTGCCTCAACCTCCGGAGTGCTGGGATTACAGGTGTGTGCCACCAGGCCTGGTTTTTCTTTCCATT